>JAQGDG010000303.1:0-199019 GCA_029844215.1 Przewalskia tangutica | reverse complement strand
AAGGGTGGTGCGGATGTGAGACTCACCTTCAGATCGCTGGCTAGTTCATCACCTTCCCACCTATGCGCCAACAGAAAGTGTGCTTGATTGTAACGGCTGCCGAGAGCGATGTACATACACATATCATTAACCCTCTAGAGATTTGTAATGATAGTAAGACGCGAATATCTTAAGTATTATTTCGATAACATCAGGTTAATTGTGATTAGAAATCATGGTTAGTAACCGGAAAGATTGGGGATAGGAAAAGTGCGAGCCTTAGAGCTTTATACGCTAGACCTTGTGAGCAAAGGCAATCTCGAGTAAAAGATTACATTTGTGTTTGACTTTATCTGAGTGCATAGTGCAAAAGCTGAGATTTAGTTGTATAATAAGTCCCCGAGTAGTGTGGAATGAAAGATGGTAGTTGAGCTAAGAAGACCGCTAGGTTTTCGTGAACGCGATTAAATGAGATTGTTCCTTCCGGAGCTAGTGTTTCAGCCGCCGGGTCGGGTTGAGGTTTACGCTGCGGGCCGACCCGCCGCCCGTATGGTGGTGGGTTCAGTTTGTGGTGGTCCCGCTTGTGTTAGGTCACGAGGGTGTTAGGCCCAGTTTAGTTAACCATCGTGACGAGTTCGTGGATTGCTTCGACCAATAGTCGGCCAGCGAGGTCACTTCGCCTTATCTTTTAGTCAAACCGTACTCGTAGTAAGTCGTAGACGATTATTTCGTGAAGGTTGTAAGGTTGCACGAGGTGCCTACCTTCACCTTATGACGCATGTCGAGCCCGTTATGGCCGCTTTTCGGAAGTTTTACCAGCAGGTTAGGAACTCGTAAGCATCAAGATCGATTCGCGCCGCCGTTGTTTGGATTTCCGCGGGTAATGTAAGGACTATTCGCCTCGTTGAGGGCCTCGTTGAGTGTGTATTAAAATAGCTACCGCTTCAAGATTCTGATGTCGCCGCATGAAGCCTTTTTTATAAGCGCCAGTGTAAAATTGCTTGGCCAATTGATTCGACGTAAGCAAGGTCCGATAGTTGGTTCATACTTGTTCAGCAGGACGTGGATAGGTGAAACTTATCTAGAAGAGATTATTGGCGCTCGTAGTCAACGGTTGTGCGGATAATCGGCGACGATGTTGGGAGTTCAGCCGACTGGTGTTCTCAAGTACCACCCTGGCGGTGTGACGAGATCTGAAACAAGGAAATGAGTTCGAGTTACTTCGGGGCCTTTTCGCATCATGTGAAGAATAGGCCGTTGCTTATAGTTAGCATTGTCGTCCGACGTAGAGGCAAGACGACCGATCTTTCATATTGCTATGTTCTAAGAGTATCTGAGATCCATCCAGAGTATTCTCGCTTAACGATGACCAACTGGAGGTAGAACCTGCAGTTTTGGAAATGGCGTAAAGAATGTGAATGCGGTAAGTTATGAGAAAGAGTTCGAGTGTATAAGAATGGTACGACGAGTAAGGGAAGAAGCGAGCATGTAAGGACATAGACGTGATCATTTCGCTTGTAAATAAGAGGTGCAAGGGAGTATCTTTAGACTCTGGGAGATTTTGGCGATGTTAGATGATTCCTCGCGGACTTGGATGTGTATTTGCGCAGTGTTTCTGGCAGCGCAGGATTGTTCTCGTAAGTATAATAGTGAAGACTATACCGCGCATGTTTGTTTTGAGATTTGTAAGGAACATTCGGACGAATGTTTCTAAGCGAGGGAGAATGTTATACCGTATTTTCGTAGTATGTACGTGAGGACGACGAGAAAAGTCGAGCCTTAAAAGCAGGCTAGTCAAAACTTTTGTGCACAACACCCGATTAGAGTCGTTGACTAAACGCTTTACTAGTCCTTCATGAAGGGAAAAATACAGCTATGTCATTTATAATTTTTATGGATTTTTCCGAGAGACGAAATATTTTGATCAAGAAGAGGGCTACACTTGTCACCCTCAATCGTGGACGCTGGGGCGCAATAGGGACTAAAGTATGGCTTTTTGTCAAGGAGTTGTAGGATATTTGTGTAGTAGTCGTTAGGACACATGGTTAAATCCTAGCCCTACACTTGCCTAACACTGATTGATTCGCCATCGGGTCGCCCTTGGTTGGCCTATAAATACTCCCTAACTTGAAGACTTTCTTCATCCAAAAATCATTTTCCAAGTCTTGAAATCCCTCCCCTTCGAGAGTTGTTCTCGCCTAAGTCCCCTCTTTAAAGAGCTAGCCAAACCAACCCCTCCCTTAGTAGAAAATACTCTTCAAGTATCATTGCTATGGCAAAATACTTTAGCCCTTATACTTTGTAGTATTTCCAAAGTCCTCTATACTAAAAGCCCAAATACTATCTATACTTCCTTAGTCACAAACGAAACCCTAAGAGAAACTTCATTGTTGATTGAAGTAGCAAGTAGGTGCAGCAACTTCTGGGCGGTTCTTGGAGCGCATTGGAGAGTAATGGCAGAGCTAAACCTCGCTCAGATCGACGCTTATACTTGGATAATATTGGGCTTATCGAGGTAAATAATCTTATCCTCATTTTGTAATTAGAAAATACATATCGTAGAAGTATAGTGATTAAGTATAAAATACTTAGAAGGATATTACGTAATAGAATTGAATTGTTATCACCGTAGGCGGTATAAAAATGAATAATTGAACCGCACTTACATAGATCAGATGCATAGAGATCGTATAGTTTACGGTAGGGAAGCGCCTAAATTTCCATGTATCAGAGAACCCTCTCGCTAGAGCTTTGTACAAGCACTTGTCAGACGCTGATAGACGATTTGATCGTTATAGGTCGATTCTTCCGCACATATATTCGATGGCGGTGGATTTCGCGAGAAGGTATGTGATTCTTCCTATAATCTCGAGCATGATATTTTAAATATATATATAGTACGTAGACGCATTTGAGTGTTAACCAATAATAATTACTGAAATGTCTTTTGACTTAAGCCCGACAATAACTACGTAATGTCTTCCGACTTAAGCCCAATAATAAAGATCTTAAAGATTTCAAAAGAGATAAGAAACCTTTTTGAAAGAAGAGTAATGCTTGGTTTTAAAAAGTTATACTGACTTTATGGGAAGTTAGGTATAACGACGTAAGAGAGATAAAAAGAATGGTTATTGATTTTAGAAGTTAAGAGACTTGATCTCATAAGACAATAGACTTGACTTAATTGAATTAACATGAAGTTTGTTAAAAGTGTGATAATTCATTCGTGAGTAATGAGTACTTAGTTTTTAAAAGGAATAATCTTTTACCGATTTCGAAATCGTATTAAGTATCGAACAAACCATCATAGCTTAATAAAAGGAAATGTACCGAATAATGAAGTATTATTAAAACCAAGAGAAACCTCCATCCGCATAGAAGCCAAGATGAGACAAATGATATTTCCTAAATCATGGCTGCTTTAATAAGATTGTTATAAATAAGAATAACCTACTCACATATAAGAAATATGTTTCTCAAATCTTTTTAAAGGAGAATTATATCTTTATGTGATTAAAACTATGAACTACGAAACCTTTCGAAAATGAGAAACTTGAACATCTGAAATTAGGCAAACTTGAACGCTTAGGAAAAGAATGTTGTTACTTGATTTATAAAAAGAAAGTGTTCTGGTTACTTAAAATATTAGTCACTCTATTGATACGTATCTAAAAGTGACCTTTATAAAAGAAATGGACCTCTTAAAGAATTAATGTATGTAGTACTTTGGAGATAGAACTTGGTTTTGTTAAGCGAAACATTAAAGTACCTCGCGTGGTTAACTTGTCTATGTTTTGGCCGGGTAATAGCCTTCGATACCTTCCGCCGTTTGATAAGTACCCATGTTATGATACTACGGTGTTAGTGTCTTGTGATGTTATTCTTGTCGCGCTTACGCTGTTAAACGCAAGATCACATCGTTATTATATCACATACCCTCGACTTATTATACCGAGGGCTTGCCACCCTTGACGCGGTCTATACGGCCTATGCGTTTCGCGTGACTATGCGAGTCGCGGAGTTCCAGGTTGATCATTCGGTGTTTTATCCCGACGCGGATGCCATGGCGCGCGGTGCGACTACGCGGCCTATCGAGACTATGCATCGCGGAGTCCAGTGAGGTACCGGGTTGGCTACCCCGATGCGAGGTGTTATACCTCGTGATTTCGAGTATGTACGAGGACGCACGACAAAAGTTTAGCCTTAAAGATAGGCCAAGTTCGAAATTTGTACACAACTCGCTAAAAGAATCGCTTTTCCGACGCAAACGCTTTCCAGCCTTTCTAGAGAGAAAATTCCGCTATTTCATTAAGTATTTTTATGGATTTTTCCGAGAGACGAAACATTTTGACCAACGGAGGCAACACTTGGCACCTCCCATCGATGGACTTGAATCGCCCATTGACGAAATGGAGAACATTGGCACGCTTTTTGTGCCATGGCACAAGTCAAGGAGTTGGTAGGATATTTGTGTTTAGTTAATCCTCACCCTACACTTGCCTTGCACTTGTCTTCATCTTCGCCACTGTCCAAGGCTTGAGCTTATAAATACCCCTTTGTTGAAGAGTTCTTCATCCACAAAGTTATCTTCCAAGTCTAAAAATCCTCTCCTCTCCCTTTGTAGCCATTTCGTCCCAAACACCTCCTCCCCTGAAGGTGGCCTTGGCCGAATACCCCCTAGCCTAGCCAAAAATCTACCCCCTCCCTTGGTAGAAAAGTTACCTTCAGATCGTTATAATGCCCAAAATACCCTAGCCCAAATACCTTAGTACTTAGTAGAAGTTGTGAGAACTTCTAAGGTTCTGGAGCATACAACTTGTGAGCAAACCCTGCTCAAAGCGACTTTTCTAGGATATTATTGGGCTTACCGAGGTAATAATCCTAACCTCTTTGAATTGTAGAATACTTCACGTTATAGTATAAGAATAAGTATAAATACTAGAAGTATATCACGTATCGAATTGAAGTGTTAATCACTTAGAAGGGTTTAAAAGAAGAATAATCAAATCAGATTACATAGGACTGCTTACAAAGAGACTTATATAGCTCACCTGCAGGAAGTCGCCCGACTTACCGTAGAATTACGAACCCCGCTTAGAATGACCTTCGTAGTAGTCTTTAATAGATATCCAGGACTATTATAGGTCGACTCTCTCACATGACATATTCAACTCAAGTGTGGTTTTCACTGGTAAGGTATGTGATTCTTCCTAAAGCATGATATTTTACAATATAACTACTAAGAATGTCTTCGACTTAAGCTCAATAATACTTACGAATGCCTCACGCTTAAGCTCGATTAATACTTACGGAATGCCTCACCGCTTAAGCTCGATTAATACTCACTAAGAATGCCTCACGCTTAAGCTCAATAATAAAGAATCAAAACATTTCAAAAGACTATCAATCATATTAATGTAAGAGAACTAATTGGTTTTTAAAATGTAAGCTTAAGAATTATACTGCTTTATGGGAAGTAAGTATAACCACTTAAGATTTATAAAAGAAACAAGTTTGCCTACGTGTTTATAAATGCACTTGTATTGTGAAAAGAATAATAAAGATGGTTTGATAAATAGACACGATACGATGCTACGTGTTAGTATCTGTAACGCTTGTATAAAGTAGTATCCTTGTTGCGCTTATGTTGTTTAAAGATGTTGTTATGTTAGTATACCATCACCACCTCTTGAGACGATACCGGGTTGTCGTCCGACGCGGGTAGACTCAAAGCGGCCGGGGACCATGATTCGAGAATACCCTACGCTGGTCCAGGGGCCTACGCGAGCTACGGAGTTCCGTGTTAGTATGCGGGTTATACCACGCGTCCTGGTGGCCATGCGACAATGAGTCCAGTGATCGACGCCGAGGAGTAGCACCGACGCGGGTATTACTCACGCGCCCACGCGAGTGGCCCATGCGGACCGAGTTCAGATTAGGCCCGCAGAACGACGATGGGGCGATGGCCTGCTTTCGATCATTCGCACTAGACAAGACTCATTACGCTACCTATTGTTGCTCTTGTTTGGATGCGGCACTACGTATGCTTCCTCGTTGTTTCATACATATTTGTAAACCGGTTTAAAATGATATGTTTCATTTAAGTACTTTTACGCTGCAGATACTTAGTACCGTTGCATCGACTCTCCTGGGCCGCTCATGCCGCAGGGGGCAAGCAGTGTTAGATCCGCATTCCTAGGATCTCTACGCTGGTGCCGAGCTCCATCTCTTCCGAGGCTCTACTTTTGGTATGATCTCCTGTTGTAGATAGTTTTGTTACAGTGGTATGGCGGGCCCCGTCCCGCCATAGTTGTATATTTCAGAGGTTCAGAGTCATGTTGTACAAAGTTGGATGTAAATCACGAACTATGATTATATATATATGCCGAAAGGCGTGTTTTTCTCACATAAATCGTGTCTTATTTTATAAATCGTTTATGTCTTGTTTTATATTTCCGCCGATTTCTCGATGTATGACTACTGGGGCGCCTGCAAGTGCACTACCACGCCCCGAACGGTCGTGACACGAGGAATACCTCATGTGGTCTATGTGTGACCTATGCGATCGTGGAGTCTGTGGTTAGTACGCATGATGATACTATGGCGATCGCCTTGCTTTGATCATTCGCGCCTAGAAAGACCTACGCTTTACCTATTATCGCTCTTGTTTGTGATATGGCACTATGTGCAAATTGAACTAATTATATTTACAAATGGTTTTAAATACTTTGATTTCATTTAAAGTACTTTGCGCTTTCACATACTTGGTAATTGCAGATCGACTCTCCTCGGGGCCGCTCACGCCGCAGTAAAGGTACTCCCGCTGTTGATCCCCGCCTAGGATCATCAAGCTTCATTTGGGAAAGCTCCGCTTCTCCGAGGCCTTGCTTTTGGTACGGTCCTCGCCAGAGGTATTTGTATTCGTGGGTATGGCGGGCCCCGTCCCGCCATTGTTGTTATAAATCATTGTGAGGTTTGTAGCCCCGTTAAAAGGTCATCAGAATCGCTCACTTTGAGTATTTATATATATGCCTAAAAGCAACTTTTCTTCGTATAACTATGTCTCAATTTATACCGTTTCATATCTTGGTTGTTTTATATTCCGCTGACACTCTAATGTACGAGTACTGGGTGCTGTAAGGCACTACCACGGCCCCGAACGGTCGCGTGATGTGTACGGCGGCCCGCCCCATCATTGTTGTTATAACACTCTTGAGGTCCGTAGTACCGCTGCAAGGCGGTTGTAAAGGTTATAATCGCTCAATTTCTCAGATATATGCATAAGGCAACTGCTTGGCTGCGGTCACACCCGCCTGGCTCGGATCGTGCCTTACCCGCACCCAAGCGCCATACATCGAGAAAATCGCGGAAATATAAAACAAGATATGAATCAATGAAAATTGAGACACGCTTTATATGAGAAAAGTCGTTTTCGCATAAATACATATAACCCAAGTTTTGCATAGCTACATCCCAACTGCATAATGTAGCTACTGCACTCTAAGGAAGTAAACAACTATGGCGGGATAGTGGTTCCGCCATACCCTCGAATGTACAAAACTATCTACAATACAGGAGATCATACCCAAAAAGTAGAGTCTCCTAGAAGACGGAGCTCCCGACACCAAAGCAAAGATCCTAAGGATGTGGATCTAGCACTGCTGCCTTACCGCAGATTTAACGCACTTCAAGGAGGTCAAGACAACAGTACTAAGTATGTGAAATCAGAAAGTACTTAAATGAAATCATATCATTTTAAAACCAATTTTATAAATACGCATTTAAACAACTAATGTAACCGCACAAAGTGCCACATCATAAACAAGAGCAACAATAGGTAAATCAGAATGTGTCTTTTCTAGGTCGCGAATGATCGGCAGGCCAATCGCCCGTAGTATCACTACGCAAGCCTAACTCGACTCCCGTAGTCCGCATAGGCCACTCACATAGCCCGCATGTATAACCCCACATCGAGGGTAGCTACTCCTCGGCATCGCCCCGACTCGTAGTCCGCATACCCACATAGACCGCATGCAGGTATAACCCCGCACACTAACCTCGAACTCTCGTAGTTCGCACAGGTCCCCGGACCCGCATGAGGTATTCTCAATCACGGTCCTGCATCACTCGAGTCTACCCCGTGACGGAGGCGCTTAACCCCTGAACATGTCGAGAGCGAGTGATATAATACTAACATAACAAATTATCGTTAAAACAACATAAGCACAACAAGAATACCTCTTATACAAACGCTACAAGTCACTACCACACATAGCATCATATCATGTCTACTT
Source organism: Przewalskia tangutica (assembly GCA_029844215.1). Lineage (NCBI taxonomy): Eukaryota > Viridiplantae > Streptophyta > Magnoliopsida > Solanales > Solanaceae > Przewalskia > Przewalskia tangutica. The sequence continues at coordinate 190,746 of JAQGDG010000303.1, read as the reverse complement.
ATCAAACCATTTTATTATTCTTTCATAAATCAATATAAGTCTGTTATAAACACATAAGTAAACTGTTCCTTTTATCATTCTTAAGTTGTTATACCTAACTTCCCATAAAGCTAGTATAACTCTTAAGCTTTTTGTTTAAAACCCAATTAGTTCTCTTCTGTTAAAATGATTCAGTATTCTTTTGAAATGCATCAAGACTCTCATTATTCAGGCTTAAGTCAAAAGACATTGCCGTAATTATTATTCAGGCTTAAGTCAAAAGACATTGCCGTAGTTATTATTCAGTTAACACATGTACGTCTACCGTACTATATATATATTTTAAAATATCATGCTTTAGGAAGAATCACATACCTTCTCGGCAAAATCCACCTGCCAAGTCGAATATGTCGCGCGCAGAGAATCAGCCTATAATAGTCAGACACGCCTATCAACGCCTAGACTATTCTCAGAAATTTCTAAGCAGAGGTTCTCTATTCTACGGAAAATTGGGCAGCACTTCCCTACCCGCAAGCTACTCAAGCTCATCAGAAAACAAATTCTATGTAAGTATAGTTCAATTATTCTTCTTTAAACCCTTCTATCGTGATAACAGCTCAATTCTATTCTCAGAGTATCCTTCTAAGTATTTTATACTTATTTCTATACTTCTACAAAGATGTATTCTCTAATTACAAAGAGAAGGATAAGATTATTTACCTCGATAAGCCCAATAATATCCTAGATAAGTCGATCCTGAGCAAGGTTTAGCTCCTAATTTGTACGCTCCGATAGCTCCAAGGAACCCTTAGAAGTTCTTCACAACTTATACTAAGTACTAAGGGATTTGGGCTAGGGTATTTTGGGCATTATAACAATACTAAGACAACTTTCTACCAAGGAGTGGGGTAGGCTCTGCCAGGCTAGGGGTTGCCTGTGCCAAGCTTCACCAGCAGGGGAGGGCGTGTTGACGAAAATGCTCAAGGAGAGGAGAGGATTTTCAAGACTTGGAGAAGATTTGTGGATGAAGAACTCTTCATCTTAAGGGGTGTATTTATAGGTGAAGAAGTGGCCAACCAATGGCCAAGATTAAGCCACGTGCTAGGCAAGTGTAAGGTCAAGATTAGGGCAAGTGTACCTTAGCCAACTTGCACACAAAATATCCTACCAACTACTTGACAAAGAAGGCCATCCAATTCGCTCACTACCGCCCATACATCCATCAATGAGAGGTGACAAGGTCGCCTCTCGTTGGTCCAAAGTGTTACGCCTCTGAAAAATCCGCAAAAATTAGAAATGACATAGCCGAATTTACCCTACGCGAGTCTTGTAAAACGCTTCATTTGAAAAACGATTCTTTGAGTGAGTCAGGCCCAAGTATTTTCGCCCAAGGCCTAACCTTTAAGGCTAAACTTTTGACGTATGCCCTCACGCATACTCCGGAAATACGGGTATAATATTCTCTCTCCTTAGAAACATTCGTCCCGAATGTTCCTTCCCAAGACAGATAACGATAAGGTTCTTCATAACTTAAACAGCTTGTAAATGCCACACACGGCCACAAACAACACTTAGGCATAAACGATAACGAAGATTTACAAGTAGGAAAGTGAATTACCCGGAGGTGTGGGAATAGCGAGGATACTTCGCCTCATGTCCTCCTCGCCTTCCCACGCCATCTCCTCCCGAGCTCGCTCCGCCACAAGACTTTGACTAAGCCACGCCTCGTCCGCAGACGCTAACTCGACGATCGACATCGCATGGGAATCTCTCATACGATAACCCCTGGCCACCTAGACATCGCCAATCGGTGTACCCTAGACGGATCCCCGATACATCTCCTCAAAGATAGAAACATGAAACACCGGATGCACCGCTTCCAGACGGACGGCAGATTCAACTCATAGTAACCTTGCCTACCTCGCGGACAACTGACACGCCCAATGTACTGGCCGAAGTTCTTCTTCCCGAATCTTATCACACCCTTCATGGGTGAAACCTTCAGAAAACCCAATCATCAACTCAACTCTGCATGCCGACGACGATGATCTCGTGATATGACTTCGCCGACTCGAGCCGCCATCAACCTCCCGATAAGCTTCACCTTATCCATCGTCACGCACCAACCGTCCTACTAATCGCACTCGCCCACATCGAACCAGCCTCATCGGCGATCCGCACTTCCTCCCATACAAGGCCTTATAAGGCATCATTCAATACCGGAGTGGTAGCTATTATTATACGCAAACTCAACTAGAGGCAAATGATCCTCCGCCACCTCGGTCAATAACACAGCTCGCAAAGATATCCTCAAGCAGTCCGATAGTGCGCCGCTCGCCCGTCTGCTCGTGGATGGAATGCAAGACTTGCTCACCGCATCCCCAAACCCTTCGAAAGACCTCCGTAAGTTAGCCGAACCGCTCCTCGCTCGATATGATCGAAATAGACTCCATGCACCGACGATCTCTGATGTAAAGTCCGCATAATCCTCACCGAAAAGTCGCCCCGACGGAATAAAGTGGGCTGATTTCACACCGCCGACGATAAGCCATATAGAATCATGCCTCCTCCGAGTGCAGGTAATCCCGTGACGTAAGTCCACGTTGATCACCTCCCACTTCCGTGTCGATCTCTATCGTCAGAATAAACCACCGTGCCTCCGTGGTCTACCTTCACCGCCGACAACACGCATCGAGCCATGAACTCGCAACGCCCCTCTCAAGCCATCCCACCAATACACGCATCTAAGTTCGTGGTACATCTTGGTCGACTGACGGATAGAGTAACGCCGCTACCGCGGCTTCCCCAAGAACTCCGCCAAGTCCTCAAACATCCGAACACACAACTCGCGCTCAAACCTTAGCACCCCATCAAAAGCTACTCAAAAGGACCTTCCTCACGTAAGAGCCGCATCACGATACCGAATCAAAACCGATCCTCAAATCATTGCTCTTCACCTCGACGACGGAAGACTCGCAACCTCACGAACTCTAACCCCATCGCTATCGTAATCAATCAAACGGACACCAAGGCTCGCTAATCGATGCAAATCACTAACCATGTCCTCCTCTCGGCCGCACATCCGATAGACTCCCCATCGACCTACGACTAAGAGCATTCGCCACAACATCGCCTTCCCGTGGTACAGATATCAACATCGTAATCCTTAAGCAACTCTAACCACCGCCTTCGCCGAAGTTCACTCCTCTCGTCAAGATATACCGAGGCTCTGTGGTTCAGATAAATATCCACATGAACCCCATACAAATAGTGCCTCCAGATCTTCAAGGCGCAATCACCGCCGCTAACTCCAAATCACGCGCGGGTAGTTCTCTCGTGTTTCTTCACCGCCGGATGCATACGCTTATAACCTTGCCCCGCCGATCAACACACATCCCAACCCGATGCCCGACGATCACAATACACGCATATAACCGTCGACCTCCGAAGAGTAAGAACGGGCGCCGCCGCCTCTCCTTCAAGAATCGAAACCCCGCCACAAGCATCACCCATCAAACTTAGCCGCCTTCCGAGTCACTTAGTCAACGGTGCAGATAGAAGCAAACTTCTACGAATCACGATAATAACTCGCAAGGCCCGTAAAATCGCGAACCTCTCGAGTAAGAGGTTCAGGCCAAGTCCTCGATCGCTTCGATCTTGGCCGATTCACCAATACCATCACCGCTAATATGCCTAAGAAAAGCCACCGGGTTAACCAAAACTCACATTTGGAAAACTTGGCGATAATCGGCGGTCCCGAGAACCGCCAAGATAGCCTCAAATGCTCCGCATGCCTCGCTCGAGCGAATAAACCAAGATGTCATCAATGAACACTATCACAAACTTGTCCAAAATGGCTTGAACACTCGGTTCATCAAATCCATGAATACCACGAGCATTGGTCAACCCAAAAGACATGACCATGAACTCATAATGCCCGCATCGTCCGAATGCCCTGTGGACATCCACCTCTCGACTCGTGACCGATGATAGCCCGATCAGATCAATTCGAGAAACATCTCACGCTCGCAATCGGTCGAACAAATCATCAATCCCGGAAGCGGGTATTCGTTTTAATGGTCACCTTGTTCACCGCTCAGAATCAACACACGCGCAGCTGCCCCGCCCTTCTTCTTCACGAACAATACCGCGCTTCTGCAGAGAAACACTAGGCCCGATGAAGCCCTTCTCCAAAGAAATCTCTAAGCCGATCCTTCAACTCTCTCAACTCGCAGGCTATTCTCAGACGGCTGAATGGAAATAGGCCGAGTGTCCGCAAAGACATTGATACAAAACTCTATCTCCATCTCGTGAGGATACCGGGAGGTCGTCTGAAACACGCTTGGAACTCTTCGATCATCGAATCAACTGCACCGCAAATTTCGCAGATCAAACACCCGAACGAGATGGTAGATATACCCTTTACGCACCATCTTCCTAGCCTCGAGGTAAGAAATAAACCTACCTCTACGATACAAAGATTCTCCCACTCAATAACCGGCCTCAGAAACCGAACTGCATCACTTTCTCCTCGCAGCCTACATTGGCATAGCAAGAAGCTAGCCAATCCATGCCCATGATCACGCCGAATCCATGTCCAAATTTCTATCAAGTCCGCTAGGTCCGACGATCGCATAAGGTCACCGGACAAGATATAAATACCCGCCGAGCTACCACCGCATCACCCATCGCGTAGCTACCTGAAGTGGTTCATGGACTCGTGCTCTATCCTCATCCTACTAGCAACAAGGGAGATATATAGGACAGTAGAACCCGATCTATCAAGGCATACATCATAACGGAGATCGATAAGGTACCCGTGATTTACATCGCGAGGCCTCCGATCTCGCCACCGATCAAGGCATAAATGCGGTTCGAGGACCGCTAGAATCGACCCGAGCCACGACTCGCCGCGACTCCGCTGGTCCATGAGTACCCCGCCTCCGGCAGTAATCGCCGGGATGAAGAAGACCTCGCGAAAAGAACTCGTAGTCGACTTACTATCTCGCACCGCCTTGGCTGACAAGCCGCAGTGACCTCGCCGCTACAATCAAACAAGCTCCCGAGCAGCACCACAACTCCCGGCGGGATCTACCGACGCCACACCGAGGGGCGGGGTGGTCCCGATCGCCAAGCACTTCGCTGCTCGACGCTCAAGCCCCGGGGCCCCGGGTTCGCCTCGAATATCTCGGCCGGCCGAGGACGGCAGGAGTGCTCGAGCCGGCCGTGGTGCACCCAGATCGCCGCCGAGGCCGCCACCACGATAGCCACCAAAAGACTCCGCCCCGCCTTCTTCTCGCCGCCACAACCCGCTTGCCTCTACGCCTCGCATCCAAGAGTACGAGCTCGCACGCGTAATGTCCATACCCTACCAAGAGAAACACCCGCACAAGATTAGGCCATATAATCATCTAGCCCTGACGAGCGTGCACCCTATCCTCCATATTCGCTACTAACGCTGGGACATATCGAGCCAATGAATCAAACTCGACATTGTACTCCCTAATCAGGCGCCCTTCTCTCGCCAAGAATAAAAATCGCTTACTGCGCCTCCTCATCCGCGAGGCAAGAAGTGAGTGAGGAAAGCTCTCCGAGAACTCGCCCCAAGTAGCCGGGACGCGCGGTTTCCCCGATAACTCCCACGAATCAAACCAATCGATCGCGTATCACGTAGCCGATGCGAACCGGCGTCACGACGGTCTCGACGCTGATCACCCGCATGATCCTCTCAGAATCGACGGATGAACTCCTCGCGATCATCCTCCGCCTCGACCAGAACTCGCGGGCTACAACTCAGAAATCTCGTAGCTTCAAATCGCTCGCCTCGGTGAATCCACGGTGCTACCGGGCCGAATCGAATCGCCAGATTCACTGCCTCATGTTCGCCACGATCCCGCCGCAAGAATTTGGCCATCTCTTCAGAACCCATCTCATCCGCCTAGGCCGCGGACCGAGGTGTAGGTATTGTGGTCTCATCGCCCATCGCCGCGCCCTAAACCTCTCGGGTCGGGCGGCGTCAGAACTCGCCGCCTGCATGATCGGGCCCGAGCCCTCGTGACTCTAGGTGTCCCACCAGCGCCTCCTCGCCGCTTTGCCCTTCTCGGGCCCGAGTTGCCTTACGGAGGCATAATCAGCATGTAAAAGGAATACGTTAGAGGGTCCAACTTAACACGCCTCTAAAGCACGATCTCAGAGTGAGAAGAATGGAAACCAATCCTAAATATCCTATAGCCTCGACATCAGTGTGGCGCACAACACACCGATAATCAAGACTTACTAGATACGGTTCAGAGACACTTTCCGAGGATTAATCGCTCGATACCACTTTTGTCACGACTTCGCCCGGTTCGTGGATCGTGCCTTACCCGGCACCCAAGCGCTTATACATCGTAGAAAATCAGCGGAAATATAAAACAAGATATGAATCAATGAAAATCGAGACACGCTTTATATGAGAAAAGTCGCCTTTCAAGATATATACATATAACCCAAGTTTTGCGCTACATCCCAAATGTACAATAGAGCTACAGACTTAAGGAAGTAAACAACTATGGCGGATAGGCCCGCCATACCCCGAATGTACAAAACTATCTACAATACAGTGAGATCATACCTAAAAAGTAGAGCCTCCTATAAGACGGAGCTCCCACACCAAAGCAAAGATCCTAAGGATGTGGATCTAGCACTGCTTGCTCTTACTCGCGGCATGAACGCAGCCTCGGAGGTCAAGATAACAGTACTAAGTATGTGAAATCAGAAAGTACTTAAATGAAATCATATCATTTTAAAACCAATTTTATAAATACGCACGTAAACAACTAATGTAACCGCACATAGTACACATCATAAACAAGAGCAACAATAGGTAAATCAGAATGTGTCTTTTCTAGGTCGCGAATGATCGGGCAGGCCAATCGCCTGCAGATCACTATGCAAGCCTAACTCGACTCAGTAGTCCGCATAGGCCACTCACATAGGCCCGCATAGGTATAACCCCGCATCGAGGGTAGCTACTCCTGCATCGCCCCGACTCGTAGTCCGCATGGCCACATAGACCGCATGAGGTATAACCCCGCACACTAACCCGAACTCAGAGTTCGCACAGTCCCCGACCCGCATGAGGTATTCTCAATCACGGTCCTGCATCACCGAGTCTACCCCGTGACGGAGGCGCCTTTAACCCCTGAATATGTCGAGAGGCGAGTGATATAATACTAGCATAACACCTTATCGTTAAACAACATAAGCACAACAAGAATACCTCTTATACAAACGCTATGTCAATACCACACATGTAATCATATCATGTCTACTTATCAAACCATTTTATTATTCTTTCATAAATCAATATAAGTCTGTTATAAACACATAAGTAAACTGTTTCTTTTATCATTCTTAAGTTGTTATACCTAACTTCCCATAAAGCTAGTATAACTCTTAAGCTTTTTGTTTAAAAACCAATTAGTTCTCTTCTGTTAAAATGATTCAAAGATTCTTTTGAAATGCATCAAGACTCATTATTCAAAGCTTAAGTCAAAAGACATTGCCGTAATTATTATTCAGCTTAAGTCAAAAGACATTGTCGTAGTTATTATTCAGTTAACACATGTACGTCTACCGTACTATATATATATTTTAAAATATCATGCTTTAGGAAGAATCACATACCTTCTCGGCGAAATCCACCTGCCAAATCGAATATGTCGCTACAGCAGAATCACCTATAATAGTCAAATACATCTATCAACGCCTAGACTATTCTGTAAAACAATTCTAAGCAGAGGGTTCTCTATTCTACTTTAAAATTGGGCAAGACTTCCTACCATCAAGCTACTCAAGTTCATCAGAAAACAAATTCATGTAAGTATAGTTCAATTATTCTTCTTTAAACCCTTCTATCGTGATAATAGCTCAATTCTATTCTCAGAGTATCCTTCTAAGTATTTTATACTTATTTCTATACTTCTACAGTATGTATTCTCTAATTACAAAGAGAAGGATAAGATTATTTACCTCGATAAGCCCAATAATATCCTAGATAAGTCGATCCTGAGCAAGGTTTAGCTCCTAATTTGTACGCTCCGATAGCTCCAAGAAACCTTAGAAGTTCTTCACAACTTCTACTAAGGACTAAGTGGATTTGGGCTAGGTATTTTGGGCATTATAACAATACTAGAAGGCAACTTTTCTACCAAGGAGGGGGTAGGTTTCGCCAGCAGTGGGTTGCCTCGCCAAGCTTCACCAAGGGGAGGTGTGTGACGAAATGCCTGGAGAGGAGAGGATTTTCAAGACTGGAGAAAGATTTGTGGATGAAGAACTCTTCATCTTAAGGGGTATTTATAGGTCAAGAAGTGGCCAACCAACGGCCAAGATTGCCGTGTGCTAGGCAAGTGTAAGGTCAAGATTAGGCAAGGTACCTTAGCCAACTTGCACACAAAATATCCTACCAACTACTTGACAAAGAAGGCCATCCACCCGCTCACTACCGCCCATACATCCATCAATGAGAGGGTGACAAGTGTCGCCTCTCGCTGGTCCAAAGTGTTACGCCTCTCTAAAAATCCGCAAAAATTAGAAATGACATAGCCGAATTTACCCTACGCGAGTCTTGTAAAACGCTTCGCCGAAAACGATTCTTTTAGTGAGTCAGGCCCAAGTATTTTCGTCCAAGGCCTAACCTTTAAGGCTAAACTTTGTACGCATGCCTCACGCATATACCCGAAATACGGGTATAATACCGCTTTATTATCATAACTCTTGTTTCATGTTTAAGTTTTTATTTCCGCTGATTTTCTCGATGTCAGATCACCAGGTGTCCGGTAAGACACCGCCACGCCCGGGTCGTCGTGACAAAAGTGGTATCGAGCGCTTAGTCCTCTGAAAGTGTCTACAGACCGCGTCAGTAGAGTCTTGATTATCGGTGTCGCGCACCACATCTATAATCGTGAGGTCGCAGGACATTTAGGATTGGTTTCCATTCTTATCACTCTAAGATCGCCCTTAGAGCCGTGTTATAAGTTGGACCCTCCGACGATTTTCGCTTGTACCGCTTATGCCTTTACGCAAGGCAACCAGAGCCTGTAGTGGCAAGGCAGCAGAGGAGTCGCGAGTAGAGCACTGAGGGTTACCGTGACAGAGGCCCGCCTTACCCGAGGTGGTGCTACAGACGCGGATTCTACGATGCCGCCAAATTTCAACAGAGCTTAGAGCAAAGCAGCAGAGCTACCGAGGCCACGATACCGAGCCTCCAGCCCCACAACCCGGAGCAGTAAGACGGGTTATGCGAGACGGCCCGCTTATCGCCGTGATCAGGCCGACACGAGGATAGGCCGGACGCAGCAGCCCCGTGAGCACCCGTGGTTCACCCGAGATCGGATAGTTCGAGGGTACGGATTTTCTCGAAGGTACCGCCAGAGTTCTACGTCGAGGCCCGAGGATGATCCGCAAGAGTTCATCCGACAGCCATGCCGATCACGAGTGATCAAGGCTTCGAGACCAAGTCGGTGGTCTTAGGTTCGCATCGGCCGCGTGATACCGCAATGATCGTTTGATTCGCGAGCCGTCCCGGGAGAGCATGCACTTCCATCAAGATGGACGAAGTTCTCGAGGCATTCTCACTCACTTCTTGCCTCCGCACGGCGAGGCACGCCGTGATTTATGATGCTGAGACAGAGAGGCGAGGTTCGTGAGTACAATGTAGTTTGACTCACTAGCTCGACACGCCCCCGCGTTAGTAGCCGAGCATGGAGGACAGAGTACACCGCCACGCCACCAAAGCTCACGACTACTGCGCAGGCTTGTTCGCGCAGCTCTTCACCGGCACGACATTGCCCGCATGCAGCTTATGCACTTAGATGAGGAGCGAGAGGTCGATGGAATGACCGAGATCAGCAGAAGAGGGCCGTAAAGCAGGTCCTTGTGACTTTCGAGGCGGACCGCCAAAGAAGATGTTAGTTATGCACCTTCGCCAAGACAGAGTGGTCCTCCACAACCTTCGTATGCCCAGGTATTCAGGAGCAGGTCGAGCCCATGGTTCGTGTTTCGAGCAGGGTGTTGGCACAGCGCAGCCCACCCTACCTCTGGTCGATGTGGTAGACCGCATTTTGGGAGTGTCGTGGTGCCAAGGAGCTTGTTATTTTTGCGCCAACAGGCCATTTTATGGGAACTGTCACTGTGTGGGTAGCACGGATGTTACGACTGGCCTTCAGATCTATGGCTGGTTCATCACCTTCATACCATGCTGCAGGCAGTGTGCCCATGACTAGAGTGGTAGAGATACAGTATATCCTTAACCTCTAGAGATTAGTATGCTTGATATGATGATTTTATGTTGAGTGTTATGTTTGGATAGCATTGTGTAAAATTGTGATCTAGAGAACACGGGTAGTTGAAAAGGTAAGCATGGGGTATGGAAGGTGTGAACCTTAGAATATTACACGCCGAGACCTTAGATGTGCGTCGCCCGAGTAGAAGATTTTGCGGTGATCCTTGTCGAGAGCATTATATACATAGGGTGTACCATGGGATAATTGGGTTGTAAGATGAAAGTGGTAGATTTCAGACTGAATAGGTGCATTGTTCCTGACGGAACAAGAGTTTGGCGCGACATGGGTCGGTTAAGGACTATTCGCGTCAACCCGCAGTCTTGCTCAGCGGGTCCGAGGTGGTCCCGCCAAAGGTGGGGTCACGAGGTGCTAGGCCTGTTTTAGGTAACCATCGATGAGTTCGTGGATATGTTCACTGCACCTGACCATAAAGACCGGAACGGCTCTCAAGAAATTCGAGGCTTGTAAGATGACCAAGTTTGAGGTAGGGACTCCAAAGATTTTGGAACCGGGGATGATCAAGTATGGCACGTGGTACTAGAAAGAGTTCGAGTGTTCGAGAAGAGTACGACGAGTAATGAGAGAATGAACATGTACGAGAGATGGTGATCATTTTTGTGAAGTAAATGTGCGAAAGCGAGTATCCTTCGGACCAGAGCGAGTGGTGTTGTCTTACACCTTCGAGTTGATTCCTCGCTGCTTGGATCGAGTTTTGCGCGATGTTATATTATGGCCATGCGTGGCATAATTGGTTTTGTAAGCATAAGAGGAAGACTATACCACGCCAGTATGTTTCGAGATTCTGTATGAACATTCGACGAATGTTTCAAAGCGAGGGGAGAATGTTACACCCCGTAGTTCCAGAGTATATATGCGAGGACGATGTACGAATACGCAGGTAATTTTGGAAAGAAAGAGGTGATTTTTCGACTAAAAGTTTTCTTTGTGAAGGAAAAGGTTCGTTAACGGGAATTGATTCTGATTCAGATTCGGACTTTTGGAATATTTGAGAATTATGGAATTTTACTCTTTCCTGAATTGGTCACTGGGCCCACTGAGAATTTACTGTGGGGCCCACTTTATTTTCGGATTTTTGGCATTACGGATATTTTCGTAAGATGAAATATTTTGGACTAATAGAGGGCATACGTGTCACCCTAGGTGGCAAGGTTGACGAAATTGTTGGACATGTTGAAAACGTTTTTGGCATGAAAAAGGCTTAAAACATTTGGTCAAAAGTCTTGCAAGATATTTGTAGTAGATAGATGTGGGACCCACACACATGGCTCAATCTAGACCACACACTTGCTTCAATCCTAGCCCTTGAATGTCCTATAAATACCCCTTAAGTTGCAAGACTTCTTCATCCACACTTGAGAAATTCCAAGGCAAAAATACTCCCTCCCTTTGTAGTAGTTCTCATCCAAACACCCTCTCCCTTGACCAAACGTTGTCCAAAAATTCTTAAAGTTTTAAGTGTTCTTCCTTAGTGTATTAGGAAGATTGTTAACCAAAAGTTAGAAAAGATTTCACACTTCTAGCCCCTAAAGCCTCACCTTGGCCGAGAGTTATGAGGACAAGAACCTTAGTGTTCTTCACTTGTTTAGGTCGGTTCTTAAAGAGGAGTTGGTTAGAGCGATAAGGGCTTGCTTGGAGCGGTTGGAGCGCACGGAGTAGAGCTAAACGTTGCTCGTGATCGACATTATAACTTGATAATTTTGGGCTTGTCGAGGTAAATATCTTTGTCCTTCTATTGTAATCGAGATTACATATCGAGTAGTTTAGAATTAAGTATAAGATATATGTAGGTCGTAAAGAAGAGAATTGAACCGCATTTACATGGTGTGTATTTACGAGACTTGTGTAGTTTGACTGCAGGGAAGTGCGCCTAATTTTCCAGAGAATTAAGAACCTTCTCGCTTAGAATGTTCTACAGAGTAGCCTAGACGCTGATAGACTTATACGATCGCTATAGTCAAGTATCGCGAGTAGCGTATTCTACTTGAAGGGTGGAAAAGGCTAGCAGGATTACAGTACTTTGGAGCTTTTTGCTATTTGTCGATAATCATCGCGAGGTATGTGAACCTCTTCCTATATTTTCTAGCATGATATGTTGTGAACTATGCATTACAGTAGACGTACATGTGTTAAATGAATTTGGTTGGTTTAAAACATAAAGTGTTATAACGGCTTTATGGGAAGTTGGTTATAACAACTTTATGTGGGCAAAGAAATGGTTTGTGGTTTTTAAAAATAAAAGACTGATGTGGAATTAATATGACTGATCGTGAAACCGCTTTTAATGAGAAATGAGTAATCGTGTTAAAAGGAATAATGTTATATTGATTTAAATGAGAACAAGTATCGAACAAAACCATTGCAAATAATAAAGGAAAATGTATTGACTAATTAATTATTATTAAAACCAAGAGAAACCTCCATCCGCATAAGCTAAGATAAGACAAAATTGTATTACATTTTCTAGATCATGGTCGCTTTAATAAGATTGTTATAAACAAGAATAACCTACTCACACATAAGGCATATGTTACTCAAATTGTTTTAAAAGAGAATTATGTTATTAAGTGATTAAGACTATGAACTACTAAACCTTTCAAAATAAGAGACTTGAGTATTTGAAATTAGGCAAACTTGAACTTTTGAAAAGTTAAGGTTGTTACTTGTCTTTAAAAGGAAACTATTTTGGTTTACTTAAGATAATAGTTACTCTGCTTTGGATACTACGAGTGTGGTATCAGTGACTTCGTGAAAGAATTGATATTTGTGGGAATCAAGTATGGTAATTTGCTTCAGGCTTGCTTGTGATAGCCTTGTTGTGTGAAAAGTCGTATTCCTATGCTACCGCTCTCACGGAGGGCCAGATATTGTTATTGTTGTTATACGGACATGTCCGCACCGATGAAGAATTCCGGGCACGCGTTACGCGCGTTAATCACCCGATATATTGTTATTGTTGTTACACGGACACGCTCGCACCGGCGCAGACTCCGGGGCACGCTACGCGCGGGTTAATCACCCGATATATTATTATTGTTGTTACATGGACATGTCCGCACCGGCGCACTCGGCACGCGCTACGCGGCAGGTTGATTACCCGATATATTGTTATTGCTGTTATACGGACATGCCGCACCGGCGCAGACTCGGGTACGTGGCTACGCGCGTGGTTGATTACCCGATATATTGTTATTGTTGTTATGGACACGCCGCACCGGCGCACTCCGCATGGGCCGCAGGTTGATTACCCGATATATTGTTATTGTTGTTATATGGACATGTCCGCACCGGCGCAGACTCCGGGTACGTGGCTACGCAGGTTGATTACCCGATATATTGTTATTGTTGTTACATGGATATGTTCGCACCGGCGCAGATTCCGGCACGTGGCTGCGCGTGGTTGATTACCCAATATATTGTTATTGTTCTTACATGGACATGTCTCGCACCGGCGAAGAATTCGGCATACGTGGCTACGCGCAGGTTGATTACCCAGATATCGTTATTGCATCCGACATGTCTACACCACGGAGAATTCCGGCGCAGGCCATGATGCGACATGATTGATATTGTGGTCGCGAGACTTTGGTTATATGTTATACCTCGTATTTGCAGTATGTACGTGGGGACGACGAGAAAGTTTGAACTTAAAGTAGACTCGCCAAAAATATTTTGTGCACAACACCCGACAGAGTCGTTCGACTAAACGCTTTACTGTTTCATAGGAAAATTCGCCATGTCATTTATTATTTTGCGAATTTTTCCGAGAGACGAAATATTTGGACCAACGAGAGGCGACACTTGTCACCCCTGGGCGCTCTGGGACGATTGGGGCCTTGTTTTGGCCATGTTTTGTGGCTTATTTTGTGCCATATTTGGTGCCTTGTTTTGTGCCTTGTTTTGTGGAGTAGGTTAGGTGCACTTGGCTTGATCTTGGCCTCCACTTGCCCCCACACGGCTTGATCTTGTCCATTGGTTTCCCTATAAATACCCTCCTGTGAAGACTTATTCATCCTAAAAACTCCTAAGTCTTGAAAGCTCTCTTCCTCCCCTTAGTGTAGTGTCTCCCAAGAGTCCTCCCCCTCCCTTTGTGAGGCCCTCCAAGAGCCCTCCCTTGGCCGAGAGTTTCCTCCTAGGGGGTTGGCCGAGGGGTACACACCCCCTTGTGGTGTTGTCTCGTATAAATACCCCTCTCGTAGAAATACTTCCAAGTATTGTTACTATACCCAAATACCTTAACCTTATACCTTGTAGTATTCCAAAGTTACCTCTATACGCAGAGCCCTAAATACTACCTTATGTCTTTTTGTCTCAAACCGAAACCCCAAGAAAACCTTCATAGTCATTGTTAAGTGTTACAGAAGGCGTAGAACTTCTGTGGTTGTTTGGAGCTGGCTGAGCGCCTGCAGTAGAGCTAAACGTTGCTCAGATCGACATTTATACTCTGATAATTTTGTTATTATAGAGGTAAATATCTTGTCTCACTTTTGTAAATCGAGTATATACTATCAAGTATAGGAATTAAGTATAAGGTATATACAAGGAAAGTATATAAGAAGAGAATTGAATCAGATTTACATAGGATCAGATTTACGAGACTTCAGAAGTTTGACTGCAGGAAGTGCCGCCCAATTTTCCGTAGAAATCAGTATCTAGATTTATTCTACCGGTAGTTCAGACGCTGATAGACTTGTGTAACCTTTATAGGTTGAATGTTCCGCAAGTAGCAAGTACTACTTGAAAGGTGGACAAGCGCTAGCCGTTATAACCGTGGAGCGCTTTTAATAGTCGATAATCGTCGCGAGGTATGTGATTCTTCCTATACTCGAGCATGATATTTTAAAGAATATATATATAGTACTGTAGGACGACGCGGTGTTAATCGAATAATAATTACTTAATGTCTTTTGACTTAAGCCCAATAATAATTACTGCAATGTCTTTTGACTTAAGCATGAATAAAAAGAATCAAGTATTTCAAAAGCACTAAGAAACCTTTTGAAAGAAGATTAACACTTGGTTTTAAAGCTTAAGAGTTATACTAGCTTTATGGGAAGTTAGGTATAACTACTAAGAGAGATAAAATGTAATGATTTATTGATTTAAGAAGTTAAGAGACTTGATCTTAAAAGATAAGAGACTTGACTTAATTATAGTAATGTGATTTTTGTTAAAAAGTGTGAAACCTCATTCGTGAGTAATGAGTATTTTGGTTTTCAAAAGGAATGATGTGTTACTGATTTCTAAGTCGAATGAATGTCTAACAAACCACAACAGCTAATAAAGTGGAAATGTATCGACTAATAAAGAATTATTAATAACCAGCAGGCTTCCATCCGCATAGAAGCTAAGATGAGACAAAATGATATTACATTTCCTCGATCATGGTCGCTTAATAAGATTGTTATAAACAAGAATAACCTACTCACGATCGTATATATGTTTCTCAAATTGCTTTCAAAGAGAATTATATCATTGCTGATTAATACTATGAACTACTTAAACATTTCAAAATGAGAAACTTGAGTAATTGAAATTAGGCAAACTTGAACGCTTGGAAAAGAATGTTGTTACTTGATTTTACAAAGAGAAGTGTTTTGGTTTACTTCAAAAGATAATCACTCTATTTTTATACTACTGTATCAGGTGACTTTCGTGAAAGAAACTGATCTTTAAAAGAGTTAATGTATGAAGTACTTTGGGGATAAAACCCGATCTTGTTAATCGATAGTAGAAAGCATCTTGTGCGAATAACTTGATTGTGTTGGTTTGTGATAGCCTTGTAATACTTTCTTGTTGGTTTGATAAGTAAACATGTTGTGATGCTACGTGTTAGCATTTTATGTTTCGGTAAAGGGTTTTCCTCGATCGCGCTTTATGTTGTTTAACTATCACCATTATGTTGGTATTGTACCACCACCTCGACATGATCCCGCAGGTTGCCGTCCGACGCGGGTAATACTCGTGCAATTGCGTGACTATGATTCGAGGATAGCTCACGCGGTCCCGGGACCTAGCGCGAGCTACGAGAGTTCCGTGTTAGCGGCGCCCATATGGTCACGCGGTTCATGTGGCTACGCGATCGCGAGTCCAGCGGATGCCGGGAGTAGCTACCCTCGACGCGGGAATACCTCACGCGGCCATCGGAGTGGCTCACGCGAGTCAGCGGAAGTTCTGTGGCTAGACGCGCACATTAGATACATCGCGCGAAGGAAGCCGCCTTTGATCATGTGACGGCCTAGACAGATCTCATGATACGCTTTATGACTTTGTTTGTACTGGTTTTAGTAGGGCTATGCCTTCGCATTACTCCCAGACGGTTTTATGACGACACAGCGGGACTCGTGTTCATGTATTCTCGTGCTTTTATATCATAGATCGCCAGCGGCGTAAGGTATTCCACGCATGATTGATGCCGCGGGCGCGAGACCCATTGTTATATTTGAGTGATGACTTTGAGGGTGCGAGACCCTAACTTGACATGATCGCTATTTATCAGGAATCGTAGTTTGCTATCATACATGCCTCCCGCTTTATATAGATCGCTATGATTTCATTTACGTGATTTTCGGGCCACATACTTGGTACTTGTTGTACCGACTCTCGGGCCGCGCTCATGCCGCAGTTGAGGTACACCGCCGCCGATCCTAGCTCGTGGTCACGCTCAGCTGGGAAGCTCCGCTTCTCCGAGGCTTATCACGTATAGTCCCCGTCAGTAGAGTGCTATATTCGTGGTACGGCGGCCCGCCCCGCCATTGTTGTCATGCCACTCTTGCAGGTCCGTAGTACCGCCAGGCAGAGTTGAAGTGGGATGTAATCGCTCGGATTTAAGTTTTCATATATACATGCCGAAAGGCAATTTTTCTCGATTATTATTTCATACTTCATGTTATTTCATGTTATTGTTTTATATTTCCGACACTCGATATTGTATCACTAGTGGTTCCCGGTAGGCACTACCACTGCCCGGTTCGGTCGTGACAAAAGTGGTATCGTGAGCGCTTAATCTGGAAAGTGTCTACGCATCAGATCTAGTAGTCTTGATTATCGCGTGTTGGCACCACATCAATAATCGTGAGGCTATAGGATATTTAGGATTGATTTCCATTCTTCTCACTCGAGATCGAGCCTAGAGTCGTGTTATAAGTCGACCTCTAACGATTTCTTTCCTCACCGCTATGCCCGTGTAAGGCAACCCGAGCCCAGGAGGGCAAGGCAGCCGAGGGAGCTGCGAGTAGAGTACAGAGGGTTACGTAGGCACGGGCCCAATCATCACCTGGGGTGGTGCTTCATTTGGGGAGTTCTGCGACACCACCAAATTTCAAAGAGAGTTTAGCACAAAGGGCAGCAGCTCATCGCGACCATGATATGTTGAACCTTCGCCCACGACGGGAACAGAGAATAGAGATTGCAAAGAGGCGACTCACATTAGCTACGAGTTGGCTACCAGAGTATACCATGTACCGCGAGTCTTGATGAATATCTAAGAGAGGTTGTGCAAGAGTAATTCTTCGCTTAGCTCGAGCATGACCTGTACGGCTTATGCGCAGCAGCCAAGAAAAGTAGAGATCAACGGTTAACCAAGGACAATGTAAGAGGCCGTAATAGAAGGTCCTTTGGTAACTTTCGAGGCCAATCGCTCACCAAAGATTAGATACGCATCCACCAAGGCAGAGTGGTCCTCCACAGTGGTTCGTAACGCTCGGGTAAGCCGAGTTGGTCGAGCTTGCTCACGCCTATACGTAGGTTCCACCACCGATTCGCTTTTTCCCGTTGTTCACATGGATGCACGCCATCCCGGAATGTCGCCTTTAGTTGGTACTTGTTTTACTCGCGCCGTGGCCATGTGGTCGAAAGAATGTCCTAGTAGGAGGGATGGCAGGAGGACTCACCTTCATGATCGCGACTGCCATCATCTTCCCAATGCATGCCTCACGGGCAGTTTGATTAGAACGACTACGGGAGCAAGCAAGAGATACACGATATCCTTAACCCTCAGAGATTAGTACGGTAAGACGGGTATATCTTAAGTATTATGTTCAGATAACATAAGTGAAAAATTGTGATTAGAAATCATGGTTAGAAACCGAGAAGATCGGGGGATAGGAAAAGTGCGAGCCTTAGAGCTTTATTCGCGAGACTCAAGGCAAGGCAATCTTGAGTAAAAGATTACATTCGTGTTTGATCCTTATCTGAGTGCATAGTGCACGGAGATATATTGTATATAAGTCCTCGAGTTGTGGGAAGTGAAAGAGGGTAGTTGAGCTAAGAAGACCGCCAGGTTTTCGTGAACGTGATTAGCGTAGATTGTTCCGGACGGAGCAAGTGTTTTACGCGAGAGTGGTCGGGTTGAGGCACGCCGCGGTCAACCCGCGACTGCTTACGGTGGGGTCATTTGTGGTGGTCCCGCCAGTGGTAGGTCACGAGGGTGTTAGGCCCAAGTTTAGTTAAACATCGACGAGTTCGTAGGATGCGCTCGACCAAAGTCGGGCCGACGAGGTCAGCCCATCTTGTCCTTCGGCAGACTGCTACTCTACAGAGAGTTATGCGAGATGTTTTTATCGTGAAGGTTGTAAGGTCGCACGGTGCCTACTTTCACCTTATGGCGCATTCAAGCCTGTGGTGGCTATTTCGTTTTCTCGGAAGTTTTACCAGCAGGTTGTGAACTCAGCAGTCTCAAGCGCATTCGCTTCGGGCCGTTGTTTGGATTTCGTGGTAGTGAGCGTTGTTGCCTCCGCTGAGGGAGTGATTTTATAACTACCATTTCAAGATTCGGATATCGCCTTACTAATCCTCGTAGGGCGGAAGTGTAAATCACGGCCGATTGGTTCGATGTTGGCAAAGTTCAGATAGTGGGTTCATACTTGTTTCACAGGACGGGATAAAGTGGCTTATCCGTGAGAGGTTATCGACACCGTAATCAACAGTCGTATGGATAATCGACGCCGACACTTAAAGTCTGTGTCGACGGCCGAATTTCAAGGTACCACCCTGATAGGTGTGACGAGTTTTGGAAAACAGAGGAAACTTAGCCCGAGTTACTTGGGCCTTTTCATTATGTGAAGAGTAGGCCGTTGCCTATATGTTAGTATTGCCGTCCGACTTAGGAGGCAAAGACGTCCGTCTTTCGTGTTGTTATGTTCGAAAAGTATCTGAGATCCATCCGCAGTGTTCCCGCTAATGATGACCAAGTCGAGATAGTAAACCCGAGATCTTGGAAATCAAGCAGAGCGAAATGTGGTAAGTCATGAGAAAGAGTCCGAATGTACGCAGAAGCGGTATGACGAGTAAAGGAAGAAGCGAGCACGTGTTAAGAAATGTTGATTGATCATTTCTTTGTAAAGTAAAGGCGCAAGCGAGTATATTTTAGACTTCGTGGGAGCCAGTGATGGAAGTGATTCTCGGACTGGACGTAAGTGTTTGCGCTGGGTTATTTTGTGGCCGTGTGGCATGATTGTTTTCGTAAGTACAAGAAAGACTATATCGGGCGCATGTGTGTTGAGATTTAGAAGGAACATTCGGACGAATGTTTCTACGAGGAGAATGTTATACCCCGATTTGCAGTATGTACGCGGGGACGACGAGAAAGTTTGAACTTAAAGTAGACTCGGCCGAAAATATTTTGTGCACAACACCCGATTAGAGTCGTTGACTAAACGCTTTACTGTTTCATAGGGAAAATTCGCCATGTCATTTATTATTTTTGCGAATTTTTCCGAGAGACGAAATATTTCGGACCAACGAGAGGCGACACTTGTCACCCTGCCGGCGCTCGCGGGACGATCAGGGCCTTGTTTTGTGGCTTATTTTGTGTCATGTTTGGTGCCTTGTTTTCGCCTTGTTTTGTGGAGTAGGTTAGGTGCACTTGGCTTGATCTCGCCCTCCACTTTCCCCCACACGGCTTGATCTTGTCCATTGGTTTCCTATAAATACCCTCTCCTTGTGAAGACTTATTCATCCTAAAAACTCCTAAGTCTTGAAAGCTCTCTTCCTCCCCCTTAGTGTAGTGTCTCGGCCAAGAGTCCCTCCCCCCCCTTTTGTGAGGCCCCTTGGCCGAGAGCCCCTCCCCCTTGGCCGAGAGTTTTCCCCTCCTGGGGGTTGGCCGAGGTACACACCCCCTCATGGTGTTGTCTCGTATAAATACCCCTCTTGGTAGAAATATCTCCAAGCATCACATTATACCCAAATACCTTAACCTTATACCTTGTAGTATTCCAAAGTTACTCTATACGTAGAGCCTTAAATACTACCTTATGTCTTTTTGTCTCAAACCGAAACCCTAAGAAAACCTTCATAGTCAATATGTTAAGTGTAAGCAAGTGAGAACTTCTAAGGGTTGTTTGAGCGGTCGAGCGCCTGCAGTAGAGCTAAACGTTGCTCAGATCGACATTTATACTGGATAATTTTGGGCTTATCGAGGTAAATATCTTGTCTCACTTTTGTAAATTGAGTATATACTATCGAAGTATAGGAATTAAGTATAAGGTATATACAAGGAAAGTATATAAGAAGAGAATTGAATCAGATTTACATAGGATCAGATTTACAGAGACTTGTGAAGTTTGACGGGTAGGGAAGTGCTGCCCAATTTTCCGTAGAAACTTGTATCTAGATTTATTCTACCGAGTAGTCTAGACGTTGATAGACTTGTGTAACCTTTATAGGTTGAATGTTCTGCAAGTAGCAAGTACTACTTGAAAGCGACAAGCGCTAGCCGTTATAACCGCGAGCGCTTACTAATAGTCGATAATCGTCGCGAGGTATGTGATTCTTCCTATACTCTTGAGCATGATATTTTAAAGAATATATATATAGTATGGTAGACGTACGTGTGTTAACTGAATAATAATTACGGCAATGTCTTTTGACTTAAGCCTGAATAATAATTACGGCAATGTCTTTTTTTTTTTTTTTTTTTTTTTAGGTAAATGCAAATATTATTACTAATAACGAAAAGGAAGTGGCTACAATCAGTCGTTGAGGTATCTCAAGCCTCAACGTAATGCAAACAAGAAGAGATAGAGGAGGGGTGGTCACTCAAAAGGTGCCACTACAAGAGGGATAAAATCATGAGAACTCTATAAGACGTTGTTTTGATTCTCAAATGACCTCTTCTCCGCAAGCTTGTGCCTTCAAAGAGCATTGTGTTTCTTGCCCTCCAAATCTCATAGACCATTATGCAAAAAGTAAGCAAAATAGCTTTGCTCTGATGCTTGTCCCGCTGTTCTTTCTTAATCCATTTAAGGAGCTTTCAATGCTTGTCATCTCTCTTCTAATACCCAACCAATCTTTATGCTCTTCCAAATCATGTGTAAAGGGGCATTCAAAGAAGAGGTGTTCCCTTGTTTCATTAGCTTGCTTGCAATCCGCAAGATTTATCCTCCAAGTTGAGAAATGATAGAGTATCCTCAGAGCTAACCGCCTCCCGCAATTTAGCCACATAGTAAAAGAGAATTGTGAGGAATGAATCCTTTCCAAATTTGTGACATCCAAGGCTTTTTAGCTCATGAGTGCGCAAGATATCATATATGAGGCTTGAATCAAATATACTGGCACAACATTTTGTAAAGCCACAATAGCATCACCATGGCTAACAAAGATAGAAACAAATTTGTCGCTAATCCCACAAATCTTTTGAATAAAGGGAGTCCCTAGGACGCACTTCATAGTCCCAAATTGTAATATCTCTCAAATAGTGGCTATTGATCCATCGACCCAGAGAATCACCGCGTAGTTTGCCAAATCGTCCCGGATAGCAGTGGCATGATTCCATTCCTCGATGTTCATGCACTCCAAGCCACCTTCGCTGAGGCAGCAAATGATATCCCAAGAAACTCTTGGTGGTTTCTCCCCATAAGAATTGAATACAAGCATCTTACCTTGTTGATAATAGTGGCGGATAGGAAGTGTCTAACCAAAAGCTCTCAACCTCGACGATCGACTGATTAGTTCCACTTACCAAAGATAAGAAAGTGTGGTGCCCCATTTCAATGTAATTCGAAATAGCACTAGTGAACGGGCAAATTGATCCACCGAGACTGAAATTGGGGACAAAGGGATCCCCAAGTATCGCATCGAAAGCTACCAACGCGGCCCACTCGTCAATATCAAGTCCCGAATCAGAATGCATTCCCGCTAAGTAGACAGAGGATTTAGCTGGGTTAAGAGTTAATCCCGAGGCAGCCTCCAACTCTTCCGCATAATCCATAAGAATCCCAATCAAGATATATCTCCTTTGGCAAAGTACGAGGTCATCCGCAATGCAAGCATTTAGTAATGCCCAATTTCTTACACTTTGGAAAATATGAGAAAGCTCTGCCTCACCTTCATTTTAAGCAAATTTGGAGAGGTATTCCATACACAAGATAAAGAGAGTAGGGACATAGGATCACCTTGTCTTAGGCCGCGCTTTCCTTTGAAGTATCCATGTAGCTCACCATTGATAGAAAGGGAGAAGGAGGTTGAGCTAACACATTCCATGATCCATCTTGTAAATCTGTCTGGGAATTTAAGACTTCTTACGGCAATGTCTTTTGACTTAAGCATGAATAAAAAGAATCTGAAGTATTTCAAAAGAATTAAGAAACCTTTTTGAAAGAAGAGTAACACTTGGTTTTAAAAGCTTAAGAGTTATACTAGCTTTATGGGAAGTTAGGTATAACGGCTTAAGAGAGATAAACAGGATGATTTATTGATTTAAGAAGTTAAGAGACTTGATCTTAAAAGATAAGAGACTTGACTTAATTATAGTAATGTGAATTTTGTTAAAAAGTGTGAAACCTCATTCGTGAGTAATGAGTATTTTGGTTTTCAAAAGGAATGATGTTTTACTGATTTCGGAAGTCAGAATGAATGTCGAACAAACCACAGCAACGCTAATAAAGGGAAATGTATTGACTAATAAAGAATTATTAATAACCAGTAGAAGCCTCCATCCGCATAGAAGCTAAGATGAGACAAAATGATATTACATTTCTCGATCATGGTCGCTTAATAAGATTGTTATAAACAAGAATAACCTACTCACGATCGCATATATGTTTCTCAAATTGCTTTCAAAGAGAATTATATCATTAAGTGATTAATACTATGAACTACGAAACCTTTCAAAATGAGAAACTCGAGTAATTGAAATTAGGCAAACTTGAACGCTTGGAAAAGAATGTTGTTACTTGATTTTACAAAGAGAAGTGTTTTGGTTTACTTCAAAAGATAATCACTCTATTTTTATACTACGTATCAGGTGACTTTTATAAAGAAACGATCTTTTAAAAGAGTTAATGTATGAAGTACTTTGGGGATAAAACCCGATCTTGTTAATCGATAGTAGAAAGTATCTGTGCGAATAACTTGATTGTGTTGGTTTGTGATAGCCTTGTAATACTTTCTTGTTGGTTTGATAAGTAAACATGTTAGACGCTACGCGTGTTAGCATTTTGTGATGTTTGTGTAAAGCGGTTTTCCTCGATCGCGCTTTATGTTGTTTAACTATCACCATGCTGGTATTGTACCACTCACCTCGACATGATCCCGAGGTTGTCGCCCTCCACGCGGGTAATACTCAGCAAATTGTTATACCCGTATTTCCGCAGTATGTACGTAAGACGCACGAGAAAATTTGAAACTTGTACTAAGGTCGCCGAATTAATTTTGTTCACAACACCCGCTTAGAGTCGTTTCGACTAAACGCTTTTCCTTCGTAGGGAATTTCCGCCATGTCATTTCTAATTTTGGCGGATTTTTCCGAGAGACGAAACATTTTGACCAACGGAGGGCTTACACTTGGCACCTCCAATTGGTGGACTTGAACGCCCATTTGGACGACGGACAAAGTGGAGCACGCTTGGTGCCTTGGAAAAGTCAAGGAGTTGGTAGGATATTTGTGTTGGTAAATCCTAGCCCTACACTTGCCTAACACACGGATTGATCTCGCCTTTGGTTGGCCATCCTTGACCTATAAATACCCCTTAAGGTTGAAGACTTCTTCATCCAAAATGCCTAAGTCTTGCGAGCTCTTCCTCCCTCCCTTCACCTTGTTCTCGCCCTTTCCCTGGCCGAGAGCCCTCCCCTCGAGTTGGCCTTATGGCGAGACTTCACCCCTCCTCAGGTGTTGTTCTCGTGATAATGTACCCCATTTTTTGGTGTAGAAATACTCTCAAAAGTATTGTTATAATGCCCAAATTACCTTAGCCATATACCTTGTTGTATTCTAAGGTTATACCTATACTAAAAGCCGTAAAATACTATTATACTTCCCGCCACCACAAAACCAAACCCTAGAAAATCTCCATAGTCCGTTGGAGTATTGTGTAGAAGTTGGTTAGAACTTCTAAGCGTGGTTTAGAGCTGGTCGAGCGCCGAGTCGAGCTAAACGATTGCCCAGATCGACTTTAAGCCAGGATAATTATGGGCTTATCGAGGTAATTATCTTGTCCCTCTATTGTAATTGGAAATTACATGATTGATTGAATATATAGTTGAAGTATACTATATAATAGAACTGAACGAAGTTATCGCAATGTCTTTTGACTTAAGCCCGAATAATACTTATGGCAATGTCTTGCGACTTAAGCCCAATTTAAAGAAGAGTACCGAATCAGAATTACATAGGTCAGACAAGAGACTTGTGTAGTAGTACCATGGAGTAGAGTTGTACCGCTAGTGGTTAGACGTATAACCCCGGTTGGCTTCGTAGCCTACTGATAGAGAGGAGTTTTACGCTGCGGGGGAGGTGCCGAATTTTCAGAGAAAGTTCTACGAAGAGACCTTATGTTAATAAGCGCACTTGTGGCCTTATAGGTGGAAGTACTACGCGGCGCGATCTACTGGCTTAGGAGTAGCGGCTTCGAGGTACTGAGCGCTTTGCTATTAGTCGATAATCGTCGCGAGGTATGTGAACCTCTTCCTATCTCTTCTAGCATGATATGTGTGAACTATGTAGTACTATAGACGATACATGTGCTAAATGTATTTGATTATGTAAAACATAAAGTGTTATAACCGCTTTATGGGAAGTCGGTTATAACACCTTTATGTTGGTTAGAAAATACACGTGGTTTTTTTAAAAGGTAATCGATTTGAACTATAACCGCTTGTTATGTGTTAATAAAGAACTTGAAGTATTTCAAAAGATTTTTGAATCATTTTGAAAGAAGAAGTAATACTTGGTTTTTGAAAACTTAAGAGTTATACTAGCTTTACATGAGGTTAGGTATAACGGCTTAAGAATGTTTTATCGATTTCGAAATCGTAATGTGTATCGACAAACCACTCAGTCATAATAAAAGGAAATGTTCTGACTAATTAAGTATTAATAAAACCAAGAGAAACTTCCATCCGCATAGAAGCTAAGATGAGACAAAATGATATTTCCTAGATCACGGTCGCAGAATAAGATTGTTATAAACAAGAATATCCTACTCACATATAAGACTTATGTTTCTCAGATAGTTTTAAGGAGAATTATATTCTTAAATGAATAAGCTTATGAACTACTAAACCGCTCTAAAATGAGAAACTTGAACATTGAAATTAGGCAAACTTAAACATTGGAAAAGAATGTTGCTACTTGATTTTACAAAGAGAAGTAATTGATTTACTTTAAAAAGATAATCACTCATGTTCATATACTCGGTATTGTGTGGTTTTGTGAAGTAACGATCTTGTAAAGATTTAATGTATGAAGTGCTTGGGGATAAAAACCAACTTGTTAGTAGAAAGTACCTCGTGTGAACAACTCGATTGTATTGGTTTGTGATAGCCTTGTAATACTTTCTTGATTGCTTTGATAAGTAAACGTGTTGGGACGCTACGGGTGTTAGTATCTCGTGATGTTTCAGCGAAGGGGTTTCTCGATTGTGCTTATTAACTATCAACCGTTATGATGGTATTGCGGCATTCATCTCGAGATGATTCCGGTTAAGCCGCTCCACGCGGGTAGATCAAAGCGTCGACGGACCTATGATTCGAGAATACCTCACGCAGTCCCGGGCCCATGCGCGGAGCTACGAGAGTTCCGTGTTAGTGCACGCCCTTACGGGTACGTGGTCCATGTGGCTACGCGATCGCAAGTCCGTGACGACGGGAGTAGCTACCCTCGATGCGGGAATACCACGCGGGCCGACGAGATTGGCCTATGCGAGTCGCGGAGTTCCAGTGGTTAGACGCGCGACATTGATATCGCGCAAAGGCCGCCTTTGATCATGTGACGGCCCAGACAGATCTCGTGATACGCTTCATGACCTTGCTGGTACCGTGGGTTTTTAGTAGTTCGCCATGCCTTCGCACTTACCCCGCACAGCTTTATTATGACAGTGGGACCCGTGTTCACGCGTGTTCCTCGGTGCTTTTATATCATAGATTGCGGCAATGGCGAAGGTATTCCACGCATGATTGATGTCATGGGCCCGAGACCCATTGTTATACTTGAGTGATGACTCGAGGGCGAGTCCCCGACTTGACATGATCGCATATATCAGGTATCGTAAATTGGTTATCATATATGTCTTCGCTTTATATAGACTATTATGATTTCATTTACGTGATTTTCGGGCCACATACTTGTACTGGCCAGATCGACTCTCCTTCGGGGCCGCTCATGCCGCAGTAGAGGTACACCGCTTGTTGATCCTCGCCATAGGATCACAAAGATTTTGGGAAGCCCGCTTCCCGAGGCTTATCTTCGATATAGTCCTCGCCGCCGTAGGTACTTACATTCGTGGTATGGCGGGCCTCCCGTCTGCCGTTGTTATAACATTCTTAGGTCTCAGTAATCACAGCGGCGTGGTTTGTAAAAGGAATGTAAATCGTCAGTTTAATCTTTTTATATATATACGCAGAAAGGTGACCGCTTTGTTAGCCTATTTTTCTATCAGATATCTTGTTTCATGTGTAAGTTTTTATTTCCGCGATTTTCTCGATGTTGTATCACTAGTGGTGCTCGGGTAAGACACTACCGCGCCTTAGATCGGTCGTGACAAAAGTGGTATCGTGAGCGCTTAATCCTGAAAGTGTCTACGCATCGTATTCAGTAGAGTCTCGATTATCGGCTGTTGTGCACCACACCTATAATCGTGAGGTCAGCAGGATATTTAGGATTGATTTCCATTCTTCTCACTCGAGATCGTGCCTGAGCCGTGTTATAAGTCGATCCCGCGTATTCAGATGTGCTAGTTAGGCCTCTACGCAAGGCAACCAGGCCTGATGGGCAAGGCAATGGAGGAGCTACGAGTAGAACACTGAGGGTTACGAGGCACAGACTTGGTCATTACCCGAGATAGTACTGCATCACGAGTTTTATGACGCCGCTAGCCCCATCGTGAGTTTAGAGCGCAGTTAGCTTTCACCGAGACTACGATACCGAAGTTCCACCCACCGCCAGGAGCCGAGGATATGAGTTACGCGAGACGGCCCGCCATTATCTAGTCCGTGGTCGGAATGAGGACGACGGAGCGTGGTTCCGGCAGCAGCATCAGAGTTCACCCCGCATCCGATATTTTTAAGACTTCCCGCTTCTTGAGTCAGTACCCACCCGAGTCCTATGGATCGAGAACTGCCGAAGATCCTCGTGAGTTCATTCGACAGCAATGGATCGTGAAAGTGATCAAGACCTCGCAGGCATTTCTTACACTTCTTGCCCTCGCAGATGGCGAGAGCTCGCAGATAGATTTCGAGGTCGAGGCGTAACGCGACGGCTCGAGAACGCAATATGTAGTTTGACTCATCGCTCGCATGTCCCCGCTTTAGTGGCGTATACGGAGGATAGAGTGCACCGATATGTCACAGTGACTTGACGATTATCTAGCAGAGAGTTGTACAGAGTAGCTCTTCACCGGAATGGACGCGTTCGCGCATGCACTTACGCGCAGCAGCATCGAGGAACGTAGAGATCGACGGATTAACCAAGATCGCCATAAGAGGCCGTAACAAAGCAGGTCCTTCGTAACTTTCGAGGCGACCTTCTCGCCAGCAGATCGTTAGGCGCCCGCCAAGATGCAGTGGTCCTCCACAAAGCTTCGTGACGCTCGGGTATTTAGGAGTTGGTCGAGCTCCGTGGTTTCTAGTTCATGATTACAGGTTCTAGCCACCAGATTCGCTTTTTCCTCGTTGTTCACTATGTGGTAGGTGTCATTGAGGGAGTGTCGCACTACTGATAGCTTGATATGCTTGCGATGCAGGCCATTTTATGAGAAATTGTCCGACTGCAGGTGGCGCGATGTTACGACTCACCTTCGGATCGGGCCACGTTCATCGCCTTATATAGTTAGCACACGCAGGCGTGATTATGATTAGAGCGACAAAGTGGAAAAGTGAGGCAAGAGTTACAGAGATATCTTCACTTAATGTCACGACCAACCTGCTCCGGATCGTGCCTTACCCCGCACCCAAGTAGACATACATCGTAGTAATCACAACATAAAACAAGACATGAATAACAACAAGTGTAAAACAAGAACTGAGAAAACTTGCTCTCCAAGATATATATAAATCAACTTAAAACCGAACAGCTATATCCCATTACAACTCGCCACAACAAAGCATTACATGCACTTCAAGAGTGACATGATAACAATGGCGACAGGCCCCGCCATACCCCGAACGTAAGCACTTACTACGACAGGGACTATACCATCGATAAGCCTCCGTGAAACGGAGCTTTCCCAAACGCTGAATCGCGACTCGAGAGCGAGGATCAACGATCGTGTACCTTTACCGCATGATTTAACGCAGCCTCGGGCGAGGTCAAGATAACAGTACCAAGTATGTGAAATCAAAATATCAGAAATGAAATCATAGCACTATATAAAACAGAGACATGTATGATAACCAAACTACGCTCACAATAAATAAGCAAATATGTCAAGTCGTGACTCACGCCTCAAAGTCATCACTCAAATATAACTATGGGTCTCACGCCCACAACATCAATCACGCCCGTGGAATACCTTCCTCACCGCCAGCTTATGATATAAAAGTACCAAGGAATACACATGAACACCGTGTCGCACTGGTTATCATAAAACCGCACGGTAAGTACGGGCATAGCCGACTACTAAAACCCACGCATCAACAAGGTCATAAATCAGATTATGAGATCC
Organism: Przewalskia tangutica; assembly: GCA_029844215.1. NCBI lineage: Eukaryota > Viridiplantae > Streptophyta > Magnoliopsida > Solanales > Solanaceae > Przewalskia > Przewalskia tangutica. Next base: position 161,327 of record JAQGDG010000303.1, on the reverse strand, counting down.
GCTCTGCATCATTACATGATCAAAGCCGCCACTCGCCCGCAGATCTAATGTGCGCGCTTCAGCCCTCGAACTTCCCGCAGCCCGCATAGGCCACTCCAACGGCCCGCATGAGGTATTCTCGCATCGAGGGTAGCTACTCCGCAGGCCCCGACTCGCACCGCATGGCCACATAGACCGCATGACCATAAAGGTCGACACTAACCCGAACTCTCGTAGCTCAAGATAGGCCACATGCACCGCATAAGGTATTCTCGAATCATAGGTCACACAGACTACCGAAGTCTACCCTCAGACGGAGGGCGCCTAACTCTAAACATGTCAAGAGGTGAGTGATGTAATACTAGCATAACGGCCACTGCGTTAAACAACATAAGCACAACAAGGAAACCCTTTACACAAACATAACAAAATACTAACACACGAAGATCCTAATATGTTTACTTATCAAATCAACAAGAAGGTATTACAAGGCTATCACAAACCAATACAATCAAGTTATTCACACAAGGTACTTTCTTCTTTATGTTAACAAGTTCGGGTTTTTATCCCCAAAGTACTTCATACATTAAATCTTTAAAGATCCTTCCTTTCACAAAAGTCACACAATACCCGTAGTATAAAAATAGAGTGACTATCTTTTTAAGTAATTCAAAACACTACTCTTTGTAAAATCAACTAACAACATTCTTTTCCAAACGTTCAAGTTTGCCTAATTTCAATTACTCAAGTTTCTCATTTTTGAAAGGTTTTGTAGTTCATAGTATTAATCACTTAATAATATAAATCTCCTTTTAAAACAATTTGAGAAACATATACCTTATATGTGAGTAGGTTATTCTTGTTTATAACAATCTTATAACAGCAGCCATGATCTAGGAAATGTAATATCATTTTGTCTCATCTTAGCTTCTATGCAGATGGAGGTTTCTACTGGTTTTAATAATACTTGATTAGTCAATACATTTCCTTTATTAGCTGATGTGGTCCGCTCGATACTTATTCTCATTTCCAAATCAAGAAACATTATTCTTTAAAATCAAGTACTCATTACTCGCGAATGAGGTTTTACAACATTTTTAGCAAAATGTTACATATCAAGTCAATTAGGTTAAGTCTCTTATCTTTCAAGATCAAGTCTCTTAACTTTTACAATAAATAAACCATTATGTTACCTACATAGAGTCGTTATAACTAACTTCCCATAAAGCTATTATAACACCCTATGTTTTGAACCAACCAAACTCATTTAGCACATGTACGCTCACCGCATTACATAGTTTACAAAACATTATGCTAGAAAGGATAGGAAGAGGTTCACATACCTCGCGACGACATCGATAATTAGCAATACGCCCACAAGATTTGCACCGCTAGCCTTTTCCACTCTTCAAGTAGAATACGCTACTCGCAGCACTTCCACCTATACTGCTATACAAGTTTATCAAAGTCTAGACTACTCGTTTCCATATTCTACGTAAAATTAAGAAGACTTCCCGCAACACGTAAATCTCCTCTCATCGAGGCCGCTACCAAGACAACTGGGGGTTTATACGCCTAACCGAACGCATACACAATTTACTTCATAGCAACCACACAAGTTCATCAGAATACAAATTCTATGTAAGTACGCTTCAATTCTCTTCTTTAAATTCAGGCTTAAATCAAAAGACATTGCCGCAAAACTATGTTCAGTTATATATATAGTATACTTCAACTATATATTCCTACAACATGTAATTTCCAATTACAATAGAAGGTCAAGAGTGTTTACCTCGATAAGCCCAAAATTATCCAAGTATAACGTCGATCCCGAGCAACGCTTAGCTCATACTCCGGTGCTCCAACCCGCCCAAACAACCCCTAGAAGTTCTACGAAACTTCTTCTTAATACTCCAACCAATAACGGAGATTTTCCTTGTGGTTTTGGCTTGAGACAAAGGACATAAGGTAGTATTTCCTGCTCACGATAGAGGTATCTTTGGAATACTACAAGGTATACGGCTAAGGTATTTTGGGGTATATTAACAATACTAGAGAGTATTTCTACCAAGAGTGGGTACCTCTCAAGACACCACTAGAGTGGGTGTACTTCTGGCCAAGGCCTCAGGAGTGGTGTACCTCTGCCAAGGCCTTCTCAAAGGAAGAGGGGAGGGACGAAACCAACAAGGAGGAGGAGGTTTTCAAGACTTGAAATTATGGAATGGACGAAGAAGTCTTCAAGCTTAGTGGGTATTTATAGGAGTTCAACGGACAAGATCAAGCCACGGTGGGGCTGGAGGCCAAGATGTGCCCAAGTGCCCCCTATCCCTACTCCACAAAACATGGCACCAAACAAGGCAAAAAACATGGCACAAAATAAGCCACAAAACAAGGCCAAAACAAGGCCCCAATCCGTGAACCACATCGTCCACTTGGACGCCCACTTGAGGGTGACAAGTGTCACCCTCCCGTTGGTCCAAAACATTTCGCCTCTCGAAAAATCCGCAAAATAATAAATGACATAGCCGGAATTTTCCTCGCAAGTCGTAAAACGCTTCGCCGAAAAACAACTCTAATCGGGTGTTGTGCACAAAATAATTTCGGCCAAGTCCACTTTAAAGCCCAAACTTTTCTACGTACGTCCTTACGTACATACTCTGGAAATACGGGGTATAACACTTAAGAGACTGGTTTATGTTGTTATGGTGGATACATGTTAAGTGTTGTACGGATGACATTGTGTTAAGTGTGAATTAGAAAACATGGGTAGTTGAAAAGGGTAAGTCTGGGGACGAGACAATTGTGAGCCTTAGAATTTATAACGCTAGACCTCGATGCGCCGCCTCGAGTGGATGATTTTACTTGGTAATTGTCAAGTACTGTATGCGTGAAATATATCGCGATAATTCCACGGGTAGTGCGAGACGGAAGTGGTAGCTTTCATGACGGAATTAGTAAGATTGTTCGGATCGGGAACGAGAGAGTTTGGCGCGATAACGGGTCGTTTAGGCGATTACGGTCAACCCGCTCTAATTAAGTAAGGTAAGTTCGAGGTAGTGACTCCAAAGGTTTTGAAATCAAGCGATGATCGAGTATGGTACGGTACTAGAAAGAGTTCGTGTACGGTATGGTACGACGAGTAAGGAAAGTGAACTCGTGTTAAGAGATCTGGTTACCATTTCTTTGTGGAAGCCGGGCGTAAGAAAGTATCCTTTAGACCATGGATGGAAGCTTTAGTGTTGTTATACACGCTAGAGGTAATTCCTCGCTGGCTTGGATTTGAGTTTTGCGGTATGTTATACTATGGCCATCGACTGCATGATTGGTTTCGTAAGCATAAGAGTCAAGACTATACCGCCGCATGTTGTTTGGAGATTTAGAAGGAACATTCGACGAATGTTTCTAAGGGGAAGAATGTTACACTCGTAGTTCCAAGGTATGTATACGAAGACGCTCGCATTTAGAATACGACACAAAAATTGGAAAGGAAGAAAGACGGATTTTTCGACTAAAAGTTTTGGATTTTACAAGGAAAAAGGTTCGTTAACGGGAATTGGATTCCCATTTGGTATTCGGACTTTTAGAATATTTAAGAATTATGGAATTTTATTTCCGAAATTGGTCACGCTGGCCCACGGGAAAATTTACTTTGTAAGGCGACTTTATTTTCGGATTTTGGCATTACGGATATTTTGGAGATGAAATATTTCGATTAGTAAGGGCTACACGCGTCACCCCATGTGGCCATGCGTTGCCGATTGAGTCGACAAGTATCCATGGACGTTTAGTGAGGGACAAGTAGCTAGCCACTTGTCCCATTTTTGTGGTGGACATGTGGTTGGTAGAATCCACACACACATGTCCCCAATCTACACCACACACTTGCCTAGATCTTGGCCTTTGATTTCTCTATAAATGTCACGACGACGACTGTCGCGATCGTGCCTACTACGGGCACCCTATGTATACATCAGAGAATAGTAGCGGAACATACATACATAAACTTAACAAGAAATAATTAATAGGTTAGCCGATAAGGCTACCTTCCTGAATACATATAAATATGTAAAACCAAAAGCAGTTACGTCCTTTTTTTTTTTACAAAGCGACCCACAAGATATGACTACAGACCTCTAAGATTTTGGACAAACACTATGACGGGACAAGGCCCCGCTGCACTCTCAATATACATAACCATGACAACTCCTAACTTTGGAGCCATCTCAAAATGTCGAACCAGATCCTAAGCTCATGGATCCACAATTACCTAAACTCGCGGACATTTAACGCAGCCTCCGGGCGGGGTCAGATAACAAAAATTTAAATATGGAACGGAAAATAAAGTACAGTAAACAAATCATAACTGTACAAAAGAATGACAAAGGCAAGTATAAAAAGGGTACATACCAGATCCTACCGTGTCATTACCATCTCGTGAACTTAATCGCATCTTATTATCTTTTCCCATTTTTCAATAAAAGTTATAGTCACTTTCTTACGCATACTTAGGAAAAATCGCCAAGTTCATTACCATATAACTTACTTATCTTTCATAACATAATCCGCCCTTTACGGAGGGACGATATACTACCCCCAACTGGGACGCGATCAAGTCACACAAATATCAAAGCGCGTCTGCGGAATTCCTTCCTCATCACGGCATTTATGACATAAATCATACTCACGTGACGCGCTGTGGCATCCTACCTCACCGCCGCATACATATACAATACATACATATATACCTCCCGCCCGTGGAATCTCTCCATCATCGCAGCCGTAGGTGTAATATATAACCAGGTGACACGCCTGGCATCCCACCTCACCGCAGACACGATACAATATATATATATATAACGCGCCGCATGCCCTAATCCTCATCGATAAGCATGGCCATAACGCGCCTCTGCATCCTCATCGTGAGGCAGTCTTCGTGGGAGCCAGCCCATGGAATAAGAATATAACACGCCCCTAATCCTCATCGGGTACATGTCTTCGCGGAGCTAGCCCACGGAGTAATAGTCGACATAGCACGGTCGCATGCCCCAAATCCTCATCGATAAGCATGGCCACGGTAATAAAACAACCGAATCTAACCCACCTCCCGGTCACATGCCCTAATCCCACATCGTATAAGATGTCCAAGGATCAATCATAATGGAAGCATACCCGTGGAATCCCACATCACCGCTTATGACGCCCAAGTAAACTTACAACAAAACACCAATTCCTCCAACCGAGAGTCACGATAACGTGAACATATAATACTTGCACTCAAAGCTATCACAAGCAAACGAGGCAAGTTCATTAAACCTTTAGACTTCCATTTTTATAAACTCATGGCACTTTCTGCTTCACACATAAAAATCCGAATTTAACCCAAAGTACTACGCACCTCTACTCCTTTAAAATGACTTTTTCAAATAAAACTTCCAAGATACTAATAACCGTAGTATCAAGTCATATATACTTTTCAAGACAAGTCACAATACCTTTTAGAAATACAATTATAGGCTTCTAAATCACGTGACTTCTTTCTTTAAAACCTTAAGCAATTGGTACCTTTAAAACAATTTGCCCTTCTTTATTTCAAGTCATTTCTTTGCTTACATTATCAAGAAAACCATTCTTTAATCTTCCATAAAGTTGTTATAACCAACTTCCCATAAAGCCGTTATAACTCTTTATGTCTTAGACAATTTCATTCCTTTTATAACCAAGAGACTTATACTTTCAAATCGAATTACATAGCTTTCAAAATACTTCAAGTCTCTTAACTTTTAAGAAAACCAGTTTCTTAACTTTAGAATGGCAAGAAATCAATACTTTCCAAATCAAGTATTCTATGCTTTTAAATCAATTCATTTCTTCCTTTAAGAATCAAGTCTCATAACTTGAAAAATAAAGTCTCTTAACCTTTTAAGAATTTGAGGTTCATAGTCTTAAAACCTCATACGTAAATTCTTATAAATTAAGTAACATATACTTTGGTGCGTTGTGAATAAGTTATACTTATTTATAACGATCTTAATCAAGTAACCATGATCTAGAAAATGTAATACAATTTTGTCATATCTTAGCTTCTATGCAGATGGAGAATTCTACTTGTTTTAACTTAATTGATTGTCATTACATTTTCCTTTATTAACGCTGCAGTGGCTTGTTCGATACTTATTCTCATTTGTGCCATAACTTAGCCAAGTCAACTTGGCTCCAAGTACCTCCTAACGACTCTTACCAACATCCTCCATAAGACTTGGTAAGAACTTAGGATAACTTAGACATAACCTTTTCGTAGAGTAAATCAACATATATACCTCTTAACTTCTAAGAGTAGAAGGAATCATGAAATAGTACTACATGTATATTCCATACATAGAATCATGTCAAAAGAAGGAAGAGGTTCACATACCTCGCGACGATTATCGACAATTAGCAAAATGCTCCAAAGTACTTCAACCTTGATAGCTATTCCATCCTTCAAGTAGAATACGCTATACTTGGTACTTCAACCTAAAATGGCCATAATACGTCCATTAACCTCTAGCTTCGAACGTAGAATATTCTAAGTGCAAAGTCACTAAATTCTACGGAAAATCGGACAGCACTTCCTTTGTTTCTACATACTTTGCCACCTTTTTCAAGGCCGAATTCAATAACCAAACACGCCACATTTAAGGCTCAACAATGTAATTAACAATAGGGGATTACACGGCTACAAGACGTGTAAAATTCCGCCCCACAATTGATATCAAACTAGTCCACAATACAAATGCCAATTTCGGCGAAAAGGTGCAACAACTTATCAACCTTTCCAATTCCTTTTCAATCCAAGTTCTTAGGTCAAACATGTTATATAGTCATAAACAACTTCAACAACTACAATTTCCTTCATTATATAAATACGTGATTTACTTATACTTATAATCAACTTGAATTGTAATCTTAGGCCTAAACATGCTAGTTTGGACAGGGTTCCAATAGCCAATATACTTATCAAACTTCATAATAAATATTTCATGCTTGCTAAAATCCAAAGCTACAACAATAAGAAATCTTTAATTGCTAAAACGACAAGATTTTTACCTTTACAAGCCCTTATAAAATCCAAGATTCCAAGTCGCTCCTTAGCAATTCTTAGCTCCTTTTCTTATGTTCCAATCCACTCCAAGCACTCCTTATAAGCTCATGAAGAACTTCTCTTCATGTTCCATCTTCAAAGTCAAGAACACCCTAGGTTTCGCCGCGACTAACGAAAAACGCCAATTTTCAAATCTTTCTATTGAGATATCCTTACAATACCCTAAGGGACCTTGGGTTAAAGTCTTGTGAATAATGGATCAAAACTACAAAAATTTCTCGAGAAACAAGACAAAGCCGAGAGCTCTTTAGTGGACAAGAAATGTTGTGGAAATTTTCTAAGTGTCAAGACTAGTCTTGCACCAGTGTAGTGTATATATAACACAATGGAAGGCTTAGATATCAACAAATGTGTGGATTGGATGAATAACACTTGGATCACTACACAAGTGGCAAGTTGACTTAGTCAATATTATCAAGCTAGCAAGATTTGTTCATCTTTAATGGTAAATGACCATTCTACACTTGCATAATATCTTCCAAGACCACGTGGGAGGTGCCACGTGTCGCCTCCCATTCGCCCATAAAATCAGAACCTCATGGGCCCCACAAAACGTAAAATTTCTGTGTGGCCCCACGTGACCAAATCCGCACAAATTAATTTCCATAATGTTAATAAGTTCCATACTCTTCAAATAATGCATTTTGAGAATCCAATTCTCATCAATCGAACATTTTTCCTTTCCGACGTTTCTAAGATTTTTCCGCTTAAAACAATTCTTCCTTTCGTACCCTTTTCAAGTCTTGTGTTCCTTACTTACATTCTCTTAAACATGTCCTTGAATTTACGGGGTGTAACAATAAATACCCCCTTAAGTGCAAGACTTTATTCATCCACTTAGAAAGTTTCCAAGGCAAAAATTATACTCCCTCCCTTAGGTAATTCTCGTCCAAACACCCCCCCTTAGGTAATTCTCGTCCAAACACCCCCTTTGTGTAGAAAAATTCTTCAAGTGTTGGTATAGTCCCAAATTCCTTAGCCTAAATCCCTTGTAGTATTCCAAAGTTATCCCAACATAAGAGCCCGGAAATACTACTTTATTCCAATAGTCGCAAAATGAAACCCTAGGAAAACCTTCATGATGGATGAAGTTGTTAAGAGAAGTTGTAGAAACTTCTGGGTTGCTTGGAGCGGTTGGAGCGTAAGGAGGAGCCAAACGCTGCTCAGTGATCGACTTATAAATCTTGGATAATTTTGGGCTTATCGAGGTAATGATCTACGCCCCTATCAGAATTGGATATTACATGTCAGAATAGTTATACTGAGTATATTATATGAGGAAAGAAGATTGATAGAATTGAATCAGATTTACATCGACCGTATTTACAGACTTGTAGTATTATCGCTGGCACGTTGTACACGCCCGGTTAGACGGTAACCCTCGAGTTGCTGGCCCGGTACGCCTCATTAGTGGAGGTTATTTATGTGGTTATGGGGGGGGGGGGGGAGGTGCTGCCGAATTTTCCGTAGAATAAAGAACATTTTAATTAGAATTGTTATACGAATAGATCTAGAGGTTTAAAAACGTTTTATGGCCATTATAGGTCAAGATTACACAGTAGCGATTCTACTGAAGGGTGGAAAAGGCTAGCAGTGGTTATAGTACTTTGGAGCATTTTGCTTATTGTCGATAATCGCCGCAGGTATGTGAACCTCTTCCTATCCTTTCTAGCATGATTGTTGTGAATATATATAGTGCAGTAGACGACGTATGTTTAAAGAAATTTGATTTTCCTTTTGTGTCCTTGACTTGATTCCAAAGTTATGACTTGTTATGAAAAATTAAGGACTTGAATTATGTTAAAAGTTGTAAAACCTCATTCATGAGTAATGGGTGTGGTCTTTTAAAGAATAGAGTTATCTTGATTTCAAAACGAGAATAGTTGTCCTTGGTTGGTTTAAAACATAAAGGTTATAATAGCTTTACGGGAAGTTATTTATAACGACTTTATGAAAACAAAAGAATGATTTTATCATTGATTTAAAATGATAACTTGACATTTTAAAAGTCGAGGTTGGTTTCTTAAAAGATATGATTTAAAGGTATATGATACTTGTTTCTAAAAGAGTAAGACACTTGGTTTAAAAAGTATATTGCTATTTGACTTTAAAAAGGAAAAGTGTCTTTGTTTTAAACGAAGGCATGATTTTGTCTTAAAATGGTTTAAAAATAAGGCATGCTTTTGTCTTAAGATTGGTTTAAAAGAAGGTATGGAAATTGTTTTGGTTCACTTAAAAGATAGTTACTCTATTTTGATACTACGAGTATCGTGTGACTTTTGTGAAAGAAATGGATCTTTTAAAGAGTTAAAGATGTAGTACTGGGGTTAAAACCGGATTTGTCGGCATCAAATAAAAGTACTCGCGTGAGTAACTTGCCTATGATTTGCCCGTGATAGCCTTGTAATACTTTGCCGGCTTGATAAAGTGAACATGTTATGATGCTACGTGTGTTAGTATCTTGTGATGTCAGGTAAGGGGTTATTCTTGTTGTGCTTACGCTGTTTAACGATAAGCCCGTCATCGGGTATTATATCACATACCGACTTGTTATGTTGTCGCAGTTAGCTACCCCGACGCGAGGAATACTCACGCAGTCCACGTGACCTTTGCGAGTCAGCGGGAGTTCCAGACAGGATGATCACTCCGGGTGTGTTACGCCGATGCGAGGAATACCTCATGCGGTCCATGTGTGGCTATGCGGACTTCGGGGGTCCAGGTTGATTCCGCGAGTTAGCTACCCCCGATGCGAGGAGTACCTCATGCGGGCCTATGTGGCCTATGCGGAATTAGATCTTGGAAATGATCGACTCAAATAGATGGATGTGAAGAGGCTAGGCTACCGCTCTCCGGACACTTTGCCAATAGGGCAAACGAAGGCTAACCTGCGGTGAGTTCCAGGGTTAGACGCGCACATTGATACTGAGGGCGAGTGGCCCGCTTCGATCATGTGGCGGTCTAGAAAGACCTCGTGATACAGTTTTATAGCATTGTTGGTACGATGGGTTCTAGTAGTCGGTTATGCCTCGTGATTTACCCCAGACGGTTTATTATGACACAGCGGACTCGTGTTCATGTGTATTCCTTGGTGTTTTTATATCATGGATCGCCAGCTGAGGAAGGAATTCCACGCATGATTGATATCAGGGTACGAGACCCACGGTTATATTTGAGTGATGACTTTGAGGCGCGAGTCCCCGACTTGACATGATCGCATATATGTGTATCGTAAATTGGTTATCATATATGTCTTCGCTTTATATAGACTATTATGATTTCATTTACGTGATTTTCGCCACATACTTGGTACCGCAGATCGACTTCCTGGGCCGTTCATGCCGCAGGTAGAGGTACACCAATTGTTGATCCTCGCCATAGGATCACGCCAAAGATTTTGGGAAGCCCGCTTCTCGAGGCTTATCTACGGTATAGTCCGTCGCCAGAGTACTTACATTCGTGGTATGGCGTGGCCCCGTCCGCCGCTGTTGTTATAACATTCTAGAGGTCCGTAGTACCACAGGCGTGGTTTGTAAAAGTGGATGTAAATCGCTCGTGTTTAATCTTTTTATATATATGCAGTAAGGTGACCGCTGGTTAGCCTATTTTTCTCATCAGATATCTTGTTTCATGTGTAAGTTTTTATTTCCGCTGCTTTTTCTCGATGTCAGACACTAGGGTGCCCGGGGTAAGGCACCAGTCGCGAGCCCGAGATCGGGTCGTGACACTTGCCTACCCTACGGACAATCTGATAAGGCCCAATGTACCTTAGGCTGAGCTTCCCTTTCTTCCCAAACCTCATCACACCCTTCATGGGTGACACCTTCAGGAAAACCCAATCAGCAACCTCAAACTCCAAATGTCGACGCCGATGATCCGCATACGACTGGCCGACTCGAGTCACAATAACGCCCCGGATAAGCTTCACCTTATCCACCGTCACGAACCAAGTCCGCCCGACTAATCGCACTCACCCACTTCAAACCAAAGATATCGCGACCGCACTCTCCTCCCATATAAGGCCTCATAAGCGCGCCATCCGATACCGGAGTGGTAGCCGTTGTTATACGCAAACTCTACTAGCGGCAAATGATCCTCCCACTATCCTCGAAATCAATAACACAAAGCTCGCAAAGATATCCTCGTGTTCGGATAGTACGCCCGCCCGTCATTGGCCCGAGGACGGAACGCAGATCGAGGCTCACCGCATCCCTAATCCTTCGAAAGACCTCCGTGGTTAGTCAGAACCGGGCTCCTCCGTCCGATATGATAGATATAGTGTTATACCGTGAGTTGCAGTGGTATGTTAGCGAGGGCGCACGCATTTGAGAGTACGATATAAATTTTGAAAAGAAAGAAAGATGCGAGTTTTCGACTAAAAGTTTCCGTTTTGTGAAGAAAAAGGTTCGTTAACGGGAATTGATTCCCATTTGGTTTTGGACTTCATAGATTATATTAGAATTTTGGGATTTTATTTTCGAAATGGTCACTGGGCCCACTGAGAAATTTACTGTGGGGCCCGCTTTGTTTTTGAGATTTCGGATTTTGGATATTTTGGAAGACGAGATATTTTGACGAATCGAGGGCTACACGTGTCACCCCACGTGGCACCCTCGCCGAAAGTTCTTGGCACAACACTTGCTAGAGTCGCTGACTAAACGCTTTACATAACTCATGCAGGGAAAATTCCGCTATGTCTTTTCTTATTTTTATGGATTTTTCCGAGACGAACATTTTGGACCAACGAGAGGCTTACACTTGTCACCTTCCAAGCGAGAGCTGGTAAGAATGGCTCGACGATCAGCGCCTGGGCAAGTTGATGGTAGATATTTGCGTAGATATTTGCAGGGTTTTGGAGTAGGTCTAGGGGAACTTGGGCATATCTTGGCCTCCACTTGCCCCCACTTGGCTAGATTCGACCCTTGATTTCCTATAAATACCTCCCTTTGGAAGCTTTCTTCATCCACTCTCACTTCCTAAGTCTCAAAGCCCTCCCCTTTCTCGCAGGCCCCCTTGGCCGAGTAGCACCCTCCTCGTGGCGTGGCCGAGACCCACCCCTTCCTTTAGGGTCGAGCCGCAGGGTACCCCTGCCTTGTTGTTCTCGTAGAATACACCCCCTCTCGCAGAAATACTTCCAAGTATCACATTATACCCAAATTATCTTAGCCATATACCTTGTAGTATTCCAAAGATATCTCTATACGTAGAGCCCTAAATACTACCTTATGTCCTTTTTGTCTCAAACCGAAACCCTAAGAAAACCTTCATAATCGGTTGAAGTGTTAAGTTGCGTAGAACTTCTGGCGGTTGTTGAGCGGTCGAGCGCATGAGCAGTGAGCTAAACCTTGCTCAGATCGACATTATAACTTGATAATTTGGGCTTATCGAGGTAAATATTCTTGTTCCCTTGTTGTAATTGGAAATTACATGTTGTTGGATTATATAGTCAAGATACTATATATAGAATCAACCTAGCTTTATGCAATGTCTTTTGACTTAAGCTCAATATAAAGAAAAGAATCGAATCAGAATTACATAGATCAGACATAAGACTTGTGTAGCATTATCGTGGAAGTAGAATTGTACACGCCCTGTTAGATGATAAACCCTCGGTTGGCTTGATAGCCTACCGATAGAGAGGAGATTTACGCGGCATGGGGAGGGTCGTAATTTTCTCAGAATGTTCTACGATTAGACCTAGATGTTAATAAGTCACTGTGGCCTTATAGGTCAAGTACCACGCGTGGCGCGATCTACTTGGCTTAAGGAGTAGCCGACGGCTTGAGGTACTGGAGCGCTTTGCTATTAGTCGATAATCGCCGCGAGGTATGTGAACCTCTTCCTACCTTTTCTAGCATGATACGTGTATAACTATGTAGTACGATAGACGCATACGTAAAATGCTTTGTGGTTTTAAAAGATAATCGACTTGATGTGATAATAAAGAAGAGTTATACTAGCTTTACGGGAAGTTAAGTATAACGCTTAAGAGAGGTAAAGAGAATGGTTTATCGATTTTAAAAGTTAAGAGGCTTAACTGAAAGATAAGAGACTTAACTTGTTTTATTTGCAATTAACATTTTGTTAAAAATGTTGTAAAACCTCATTCGCGAGTAATGAGTACTTGATTTTAAAAGCAATAATGTTTTACCGATTTCTAAATCGTAATAAGTATCGAACAAACCACAAAGAAATACTTAATAAAGTGGAAATGTTTTGACTAATAATGTATTAGTAAAACCAGAGAAACTTCCATCCGCATAGAAACTAAGACGAGACAAAATGATGTTACATTTCCTAGATTCATGGTCGCTTAAATAAGATTGTTATAAACAAGAATAACCTACTCACGATCGTATATATGTTTCTCAAATTGCTTTTAAAGGAGAATTATATCATTGTGATTAAAATTACGAACTACTTAAACCTTTCAAAATGAGAAATTGAGTAATTGAAATTAGGCAAACTTGAAACATTTGGAAAAGAACGTTGTTACTTGATTTTACTTAAGAGAAGTGTTTTGATTTACTTCAAAAGATAATCACTCTATTTTCATATACTACGTATTGTGTGACTTTTTAAACGTAACGTATCTTTTAAAAGATAATGTATGAAGTACTTCGGGAATAGATACCCGATCTTGTTAATCATATATTAGAATGTACCTTGTGTGTATAACTTGATTGTGTTGGTTTGTGATAGCCTTGTAATACTTTCTTGTTGATTTGATAAGTAAACAAGCTAGATGCTACGTGTTAGTACTTTGTGATGTTTTGTAAAGCGGGTTTTCCTCGATCGCGCTTAAAGTTGTTTGACTCTCACTTTACGCTGCATTGTACCACTCACCTTGACTTGCTTTCCGAGGTTGCCGCCTCCGACGCGGTAGACTCAGCGGTCCGGGACCATGATTCGAGAATACCTCACGCGGTCCGTGGATCCATGCGAACCACGGAGTTCCGTGTTAGTTTGCGGCCCTGTGGTCACGCGGTTCGCGCTACGCGATCGCGAGTCCAGGACGACGCCGGAGAAGCACCGACGCGAGGAATACCTCACGCGCCTACGAGGTTGGCCTACGCGAGCTACTGAGAGTTCTAGGCTAGACGCCGCACATTTGATATCGCGAGCGAGTGACCGCCTTTGATCATGCGACGGCCTAGACAGATATCATGATACGCTTTATGATCCCGTTAGTACCGCGGTGTTAGTAGCCTGCTATGCCTTCGCATTTACCATGTAATCGCTTTATTAGGACACGTGGGACCCGTGTTCATGTGGTATTTCGTGCTTTTATATCATAAATCGCCATGAGGAAGGTATTCCACGCATGATTGACGCATGGGCGCGAGACCCATAGTTACATTTGAGTGACGACTTGAGGCGCGAGTCCCCGACTTGACACGATCGCTTATTTATCAGGAATCGTAGTTTGCTTATCATACATGCTCTCGCTTTATAGACTATTTTGATTTCATTTACGTGATTTTCGCCACATACTTGGTACTTGTACCGACCTCCTTCGGGCCGCTCACGCCGCAGTAAAGGTACACCGTTGATCCTCGCCTAGGGTCACAAGCCAACAGACGGGAAGCTCCGCTTCCCGAGGCTTATCACGTATAGTCCCCGTCATTGTAGGTATTTACATTCGTGGTACGGAGGGCCCCGCCCCGCCATTGTTGTCGATCATTCTAGAGGTCCAGAGTAATCGCTGGCAGAGTTGTAACGGGATGTAATCGTCGTTTTAAATTGATTTATATATATATACGCCGTGAAGGCAAGTTTTCTCTACTATTGTTTCATACTTCTTGTTATCTCATGTTATCGCCTTATGTTCCGCTGACACTCGATGTCAGATCACCAGGTGCCCGGTAAGACACCACCACGCCCGGTTCAGTCGTGACAAAAGTGGTATCGTGAGCGCTTAATCCTGAAAGTGTCTATGCATCAGATCCAAGAGAGTCTTGATTATCTGTCGCGCACCACACCAATAATCGTGAGGCTATAGGATATTTAGGATTGGTTTCATTCTTCTCACTCGAGATCGTGCCTTAGCCGTGTTGTAAGTCGGACCTCTCACGATTTCTTTCCTCACCGCTATGCTCCGCGTAGGCGCCCGCCCGTGAGGCGCGCCGAGGAGCCGCGAGCAGAGTTCAGAGGTCATGCTGGGCACAGCCCAATCATCACCGGGGTGGTGCTTCATTCGGGAGTTCGCGACGCCACTAAGCCCCGCAGAGTTTAGCACACGGCGCGGCAGGCTCATCGCGCCATGATATTTGAACCTTCGCCCACGACCGAACAAGTGAAATTAGATCGCAAGGCGACCTTCACATTAGCTATGGATTTGGCTACTGCAGAGTATACCGATGTATCGCGAGTCTTGACGAATATCAACGGTAGGTTGTGCAAGAGTAGTTCTTCGCTTAGCTTCGAGCATGGCCCGTACGGCATACGCACGCAGTCGAGAAACGCAGAGATCGACGCGTTAACTGGCGATGCAGTAAGAGGCCGAATAGCAAGCGTCCTTGGTAACTTTCGAGGCGAGTCACCTCACCAAATGGATTAGATCACGCACATCCACCAATAAGCAGAGCGGTCCTCCATGTGGTTCGTGACGCTCGGTATGTAGGAGTCGGTCGAGCTCCAGAGCTTCCGCTCACAAGCCAGGATGCATCATCCCGGAATGTCGCCTTGAAGTTGGTACTTGTTTTGATCGGGCGCCGTGGCAATGTGTCGAAAGGATGTCCAAGCAGAGGACTCACCTTTCAGATCGGTGGGTAGTTCGCCACCTCCTTAGCATGAGTTCTACTGGTGTTTGATTAGAACGACTAAGGAGGAAGCAAAGAATACAGATAGATCTTTAACCCTCTAGGATTAGTATGTGTGATAGTGAGTATACCTTAAGTGTTATATTCGATAGCATTGTGTAAATTGTAATTAGAAATCTCGTTAGTTAACCAAGTAAGATTCGGGGATAGAGTAGGCGCGAGCCTTAGAGCTTTATACGCAGAGACCTTAGAGGAAAGGCCATCTCGAGTAAAGAAGTATTTTATGTTTGACCCTTGTCGGAGTGCATAGTGCACGTAAGCTATGTTTGTGGATAAGTCCCCGAGCAGCGTGGAATGAAAGAGGGTAGTCGAGCTAAGAAGACCGCCAGGTTTTCGTGAACGCGATTAGCGAGAGTTTTCCGTCGGGAGCTAATGTCTGCGCACGGGTCGGGTTGAGGCCACGCTGCGGTCAACCCGCGCCTGTACGCGTGGTGGGGCCAGGTGGTCCCGCTTTGTGTTAGGCGAGGGTGTTAGGCCCAAGTTTAGTTAACCAACAGACGAGTTCGTGGACGCTGCTCAATCGCAGTCGGGCCACGAGGTCACCGCCTTATCTTTTAGTCCAAACCGTACTCTGTGGTATGTCAGGCGTTATATCGTAAAGGTTGTAAGGCTGCACGGTGCCTACCTTCACCTTATGGCGCATGCTGGGGCCCAAGGTACTACTGCTTTTTCCGAAGTTTTACCAGCAGGTTGTGAACTCAGCGAGCCTCCGATCGATTCATCCTCGCCGTTGTTTGGATTTCGTGGGTAGTTGTGAGGTTTGTTGTCTCCGTGGAGGAGTGTTTTGTAGCTACCATTTCAGATTCGGTTTTTGCCTTACGGCCTTAGGCGGAAGTGTAAGTCACGGCCGATCGTCTGACGCCGCGCGATTCGATAGTTGGTTTATACTTGTTCAACAGAACGTGGTAGGTTATGAGAAAGAGTTCGAGTGTACAAGAATGGTACGACATCCTCGTGGATCGTGACGCACCCGCACCATTTGTCGGGTCGCCGAGTGACACCAGAACCTCGCGCAAAGTGACAAAAGTGGTATCGGGAAGAAGCGAGCATGATGGCAAGCATAGATGATCATTTCTTTTGAAAAGAGAAGGCGCGGCGAGTATATTCTAGACTCCGAGAGAGGTGTTTTGTGGTGATGTTAGAGGTGGTTCTCGTGGACGGGATGGGTATTTTGCGCGGTGTTTCGTGGCCAGCGTGGCGTGTTTGTTCTCGAATTATGTGAGCGGGCGCTATATCGCGCTGCGGTTTGTTCGAGATTTAGAAGGAACATTCGGACTAATGTTTCGGCGAGGAGAATGTTATACCCGTAGTCAGTGGTATGTTAGCGAGGGCGCACGACGCAGAGTACGGCAGTAAATTTTGAAAAGAAAGAAAGACGCTGAGTTTTCACTAAAAGTTTCCTGCTTTTGTGAAGAAAAGGTTCGTTAACGGGAATTGATTCTGTGATTTGGTTTTCGACTTCATAGATTATATTAGAATTTTGGGATTTTATTTTCTGAAATGGTCACTGGGCCCACGGAGAAATTTACTGCCAGGGGCCCGCTTTGTTTTTGAGATTTCGGATTTTGGATATTTTCTAAGACGAGATATTTTGGACGACCGGAGGGCGACACGTGTCACCCCCACGTGGCTCCTCGCCGAAAGTTCTGTGCACAACACCTGCTAGAGTCGCCGACAAAACATTTTACATAACTTGCAGGAAAATTCCGCTATGTCTTTTCTTATTTTTGCGGATTTTTCCGAGACGAACATTTTGACCAACGAGAGGCGACACTTGTCACCCTGTCAGCGAGCGGCAGAATGGCTCGACGACGTGCGCCGGGCAAGTTGATGGTAGATATTTGTGTAGATATTTGCAGGGTTTTGGGCGAGTAGGTCTAGGGCACTGGGCATATCTCGCCTCCACTTGCCCCACTTGGCTAGATCTCGACCCTTGATTTCCTATAAATACCCCTCCCTTTCAAGCTTTCTTCATCCACTCTCACTTCCTTAAGTCTCAAAGCCCTCCCTTTCTCGCAGGCCCTCCGAGAGTAGCACCCTCCTCGTGGTGTGGCCGAGACCCACCCCTTCCTTTAGGGTTGAGCCGCAGGGTACCCCTTGCCTTGTTGTTCTCGTAGAATACACCCTTCGTAGAAATACTTCCAAGTATCACATTATACCCAAAATACCTTAGCCGTATACCTTGTAGTATTCCAAAGATATCTCTATACGCAGAGCCCTAAATACTACCTTATGTCCTTTTTGTCTCAAACCGAAACCCTAAGGAAAACCTTCATAACGGTTGTTGTTAAGTAAGTTGCGTAGAACTTCTGGCGGTTGTTTGAGCTGGTCGAGCGCACGAGTGAGCTAAACCTTGCTCAGATCGACATTATAACTTGATAATTTGGGCTTATCGAGGTAAATATTCTGTCCCTTGTTGTAATTGGAAATTACATGTTGTTGATTATATAGTTGAAGATACTATATATAGAATCAACCTAGCTTTATGCAATGTCTTTTGACTTAAGCTCAATATAAAGAAAAGAATCGAATCAGAATTACATAGATCAGACATGAGACTTGTGTAGCATTACGTGAAGTAGAATTGTACACGCCCTGCTAGATGATAAACCCCGTTGGCTTGATAGCCACCGATAGAGAGAGATTTACGCGTCATGGGGAGCCGTCGAATTTTCTCGTAATGTTCTACGATTAGACCTAGATGTTAATAAGCGTCACTGTGGCCTTATAGTCAAGTACCACGCGGCGCGATCTACTTGGCTTAAGGAGTAGCCGACGCTTTGAGGTACTGGAGCGCTTGCTATTAGTCGATAATCGCCGCGAGGTATGTGAACCTCTTCCTACCTTTTCTAGCATGATATGTGTATAACTATGTAGTACTGTAGACGCATACGTGTAAAAATGCTTGTGGTTTTAAAAGATAACCGACTTGACGTGATAATAAAGAAGAGTTATACTAGCTTTACGGGAAGTTAAGTATAACGCTTTAAGAGAGGTAAAGAGAATGGTTTATCGATTTTAAAAGTTAAGAGGCTTAATCAAAGATAAGAGACTTAACTTGTTTTATTTGTAATTAACATTTTGTTAAAAATGTTGTAAAACCTCATTCGCGAGTAATGAGTACTTGATTTTAAAAGCAATAATGTTTTACCGATTTAAATCGTAATAAGTATCGAACAAACCACAAAGAAGCTTAATAAAGTGGAAATGTTTTGACTAATAATGTATTAGTAAAACCTAGAGAAACTTCCATCCGCATAGAAACTAAGACGAGACAAAATGATGTTACATTTCCTAGATTCATGGTTGCTTAAATAAGATTGTTATAAACAAGAATAACCTACTCACGATCGCATATATGTTTCTCAAATTTCTTTTAAAGGAGAATTATATCATTAAGTGATTAAAATTATGAACTACTTAAACCTTTCAAAACGAGAAACTCGAGTAATTGAAATTAGGGAAACTTGAAACATTTGGAAAAGAATGTTGTTACCGATTTTACAAGAAGTGTTTTGATTTACTTCAAAAGATAATCACTCTATTTTCATATACTACGTATTGTGTGACTTTGTAAACGTAACGCATCTTTTAAAAGATAATGTATAAGTACTTTGGGAATAGATACCCGATCTTGTTAATCATATATTAGAATGTACCTTCCGTGGTATAACTTGATTGTGTTGGTTTGTGATAGCCTTGTAATACTTTCTTGTTGATTTGATAAGTAAACACGCTAGACGCCACGTGTTAGTGTTATACCCGTGATTTCCGCAGTATGTACGCTGGTATGCACGGTACAATTTGAGCCTTAAGTAGGCATAGTTTCAAATTTGTACACAAGTGCCGAAAGGAGTCGTTTTTCTAAACGCTTCCATTAGCTTCGTAGGAAAATTCGCTATGTCATTTATATTTTTTGCGGATTTTTCCGAGAGACGAAACATTTGGATCAACGAGGCGACACTTGTCACCCTCTAATCGAAGGCTCGACGGCAACCATGGCATGGCTTGGGCGAAATGGGTCACGCTCTTCGCCAATTGGCTCCTTTGATTTGTGCCTTGTTTTGTGGCTTGTTTTGTGAGTGTTTTATGGAGTAGGTTTAGGTGCACTTGGTTTAATCTTGCCCTTACACTTGCTATACACTTGGTTTAATTCGCCCTCGGTCGCCTTTCGTTTTGCTATAAATAGCTCCTTTGTGAAGACTTTCTTCATCCACAAATTGCCTAAGTCTTCAAGTTCTCTTCCTCCTCCCTTGTGAAATTGGCCCACCACACCCCTTTCCCCTTTGCCGAGAGCTTCCCTCATGTGTGGCCGCTGGGTACCCCGTAGCCTAGTTGTTTTCAGATAATACCCTTTGTTGTGGTATAAAAATACTCTCCTAAGTATTGTTATAATGTCCAAAATACTTTAGCCCAAATACCTTGTAGTACTTTCCAAAGTACTTTGTACGAAAAACCCTAAAATACGATTATACTTTCCTTAGCCTCTACACTAAACCCTAAGGAAAATCTTCACCCGTTGTTGAAGCATGGAGTAGAAGTCATGAGAACTTCTAAGGGTTGTTTGGAGCAGATCGAGCACCTTGGAGGAGAGCTAAACCTCGCTCGTGAGCCACTTTAAACTCTGCTAATTTTCGGGCTTATCGAGGTAAATATCTGGTCTATTGTAATTGGAAATTACATATGTTGTCGTAATATATAGTGTTGTATACTATATATAGAATCAACTTAGTATTATGGCAATGTCTTTTGACTTAAGCTCAAGAATGAAGAATTGAAAGAATCACATGTATGATAATAAAGAGAAGAATCGAATCAGAATTACCTAGTGGTTGTATTACAAGAGACTTATGTAGCATTACCGCGGTAGTAGAATTGTACGCGCCCTGTTAGACGTTAACCCCCTCGTCAAGCTTGGTAGCCACTCGATATGAGAGATTTACGCCATGTGTGAGGTGCCTAATTTTCTCAGAAAGACGGGAACGTGTTTAAGATTTAATAGACGTTGTGGCCTTTATAGTGAAAGTACTAAGAGTAGCGATTCTACTCGAGGAAAGTGGCTAGTGCGTTGTAGTACTTGGAGCATTTTGCTTATTGTCGTTAAATCGCCGCGAGGTATGCGAACCTCTTCCTATCTCTTCTAGCACGATACGTGTGAACTATGTAGTACCAGACGCATACGTGTTAATCGTGTTTGATTAGTTTAAAACATAAAGTGTTATAACGCTTTACGGGAAGTCGTTATAACACTTTACGTAGGTAAGAAAATACTTGTGGTTTTAAAAGGTAATCATGTGAATTATAAATCGCTTGTTATAATAAAGAACTTGATGTATTTCAAAAGATTTATAAATCGCTTTGGAATGAGAGAGTAACACTTTGTTTTAAAAGGTTTTAAAAAGAGTTATACTAGCTTTATGGAGTTAGGTATAATGTCTTAAGAGAGGTAAAGAAAATGGTTTATCACGTTGAAGTTAAGAGACTTGATCTTATAAGATAAGAGACTTAACTTATTTGTTTTAATGTGGATGTTTGTGAAACCTCATTCGTGAGTATCGAGTACTTGGTTTTATTTAAAGTGGATAATGTTTTACCGATTTCGAAATCGTAACGCATCGATGCACTCACCGCAGCTGCTAATAAAGGAAAATGTATCAATAATGACGATCGTATTAAAAACCAAAGAAACCTCCATCCGCATAGAAACTAAGATTTAGACAAGATGATATTACATTTTCTAGATCACGGTCAGTAATGTTAATGTTGTAAACAAGAATAACCTACTCTCACGCGAGACTTATATTACTCAATTGTTCTAAAAAGGAATCAAGTGATTAAGTTTACGAACTATGAAACCATTTGAAAACGAGGTTTCGAGTAATCAAACTAGGCAAACCGGAACTTAGGAAAAGAATGTTGTTACTTGATTTTGAAAAGGAACGTGGGTTGGTCATTCTAATACTACGTATCGGGTGACTTTGATAAGAATGGATCTCTTTAAAGAATTTAACGACGTAGTACTTTAGGTTGAAACCCGACTTTGGCATAAAACGGGTACTTGAGTGACGAAACTTGCCTATGCTTGTTGTGTGAAACATTCCTACGCTTGTTGTCGGAAACTCGCTTACGCCGCGATGATAGCCTTTGTGTGCAAGCGTGGTGTTTCGTGTTACCGCCTCTCGACAGAGGGCCGCTTGATCGTCGAGGTTTCTTACCGCTCGCCCGGGTATCCGGTGGTCGGCCTCAGACCGCCTGCCTCGCCACCGATTCGCCCGTATCCGTAGTCACCGCACTTGCCCCGCTCAAGATAGTGACGGTTTCGCGATACCGCCTCGTCCCCGTGGTCACCAGATTGCCCCGGCCACCGCGCGGACCGCCTTGGTATCCTGAGTCGGCCGCGACTTGCCCCGTGACGCTTCGTGTTTTGCTGTATTGTATTATTGGTACGGCCGGATCTAGTAGTTATACTTGTCCCGCACGGTTTTTATAACACAGCGGACACGGTGTTCATGATAATCCTTGGTATTGTTATATCATAACCGCCGCAGTGAGGAAGAAATTCCACGCACGAGTGATAATTGAGGCGCGAGTCCTCGCTCTGATGTAATCGTTATATGTTATATATCGTAGTTTGGTCATCATACATGTCTCCTCGCTTTATATAGACTATTATGATTTCATTTACGTGATTTAAGGCTTCACATACTTGGTACTGCAGATCGACTTCCTTCGTGGCCGCTCACGCCGCAGTAGAGGTACATCTACCGCCGATCCTCGCTAGGATCTCATTTCAGCGCTGGGAAGCTCTGCTCCGCCGAGGCTTATCTTTGCATGCTACCCCGAGTCCGTAAGTTCTCAGACGCTCGTGGCTCATGGCCCCGCCCCGCCATAGTTGTTGTATAAATCTTAGAGGTCCGTAGTAATCGCCAAGTGTGGTTGTAAAAGGATTAAACTGCTCGTGTTTTACGATATACCAAGGCAATCGCTGCTGGCCTGCTTATTTACTATATCTCTCATTTCATGTAAAGTTTTTATTTCCGCCGGTTTTCTCGACGTTGTATCACTAGGGTGCCCGGTAGGCACTGCGACGCCCGATTTTCGGGCGCCACAAGTGGTATCGTGAGCGCTAATCCTGAAAGGTCTACGGCATCGTGTCTAGTAGTCCGGATTATCGCGTGTCAGGCACCACATCTATAATCGTGAGGCTATAGGACATTTAGGATTGGTTTCATTCTTCTCATTCCGAGATCGCGCCTGTAGCCGCGGTGATAAGATCGACCCTCCGACGTGTTTCGCTTTTACCGCCATGCCTCTCGCGAAGGCAACCCGCCTGGCGGCAAGGCGCAGAGGATCTCGCGAGCAGAGCAAATGGGCAGAGACCACAAGACGAGCCTCCACCCCGCACCGAGCAGAGGAGATGAGTTACAAGGAGCTGGCCCGCCACGGCCGTGGTCAGGCTGACTGAGGATAGCGGACGCAGCAGCCTCCAAAGAGCACCGCCGTTCACCCTAGATCGATAGTTCGAGGCTACGGATTTTCTCGAGTCAGAGCCGCCAGAGTTTTACGGGTCGAGGCCCGAGGATGATCCGCAGGAGTTCATCCGGCGCCATACGATCACGAGAGTGATCAAGGCACGGAGATCGAGTCGGTGGTCTAGGTTCACATCAATCGCGTGATACCGCAATGATCGTTTGATTCTCGAGCCGTCCAGTGGAGAGCATGCACTTCCAGCAGATGGAACGAAGTTCTCGAGGCCTTTCAGCACATTTCTTGCCTCCCTGCATGGCGAGGGCTCGCCGTGATTTTTGGTGTTACGCAGAATCCGCGCACGGCTCGAGTACAACGTGGAGTTCGACTCATCGCCTTGACGCCCTCGCTAGTAGCTAGTACGGAGGATCGAGTGCACCGATATGTTACAGTGGCTCGGCGATTGCCTTGCAGAGAGTTGTTCTGTAGCTCTTCACCGCACGGACATCGCTCGCACGCAGCGATACACTGACGCGAGGAGCGATAAATCGACTGAATGACCAAAGTCGCAGGTAAGAGGCCGTAACAGCAGGTCCTTTGTGACTTTCGAGGCGGACCGCCAAGAAGCAGACTAGTTATGCACTCCACAAGACAGAGTGGTCCTCCCGCCTTTCGACCTTCGGATATTCAGGAGCGTGCCTGGGCTCCTGTGTTTCAGATTTTCGTGGAGCAGGAGTGCTCACGGACGAGGTTGCCCTTGTCTCAGCCAGGCTGCCAGGAAAGCTTCATAAGGGACAAAGGTCGCACTAACTCGAGATTGTTATTTTTGCGCCAACAGGCTATCCGGCAAGAGATCGTCCACTGCGGGTAGCACCGGTAGATAGCATGGACTACTAGAGCAGCTATGGTTCTTCACCTTCCGTAGCCAGCAGATGTTCAGACACCTAAGGCCCCAGAGGTCGCTGGAGTTCCAGCTTTAGCGGCCTCGAACCGCCTAGTTTGTGTATATCCTTAACCTCTAGAGTTTTGTTTGTATTGATGTTGATGTGTTTAATGTTATGTTTGGATAGCTTTGTGCTAAAATGTGATTTAGAAACCCGTTAGTGAAAAGCGGTAAGTCCGGGAAGTGCGACGGAAGTGGTAGCTTTCATGACGTGAAATAGTAAGATCGTTCCGGACGGGAACAAGAGTCGCGGTCGGGGTCGGGCCGAGGACCATTTCGCGGTCAACCAGAACCCGGCCAGGGGTGGGCTCGGGTGGTCCCGCCAGTGGTAGGGTCACGAGGTGCTAGCCCAAGTTTAGATGACCATCGATGAGTTCGTGGACGCGCTCGATCGAATCCGTTCGAAGGCCGGAATGGCCTTAGGGAAATCGAGGTTAGCGAGATGACCAAGTTCGAGGTAGCGACTCCGCGGTTGGAAACAGCGCTGATGTATGTGGTACTGATACTAGAACGAGTTCGAGTGTTCGTGACGAGTACTACGAGAAAGGGAAAAGTGAACGATGTTTTCGCGGGCAAGCGTGGCATGATTGTTTTCAGACGATAGCAGTTGAAGACTATAATCGACGCCGCTTGTTTTGAGATTCAAGGAACATTCGACGAATGTTTCTGGCGGGGAGAATGTTATACCGTGATTTCCAGAGTATGTGACGCGAGGGCGACGGTACAATTTGAGCCTTAAGCAGGCATAGTTTCAAATTTGTACACGTTGCCGAAAGGAGTCGCTTTTCGATAAACGCTTCATTACTTCGTAGGGAAAATTCGCCATGTCATTTATATTTTTTGCGGATTTTTCCGAGAGACGAAACATTTTGGATCAACGAGAGGCTTACACTTGTCACCCTCTAATCGAAGGCTCGACGGCAACCATGGCATGGCTCGCGAAATGGGTCACGCTCTTCGCCAATCGGCCTTTGATTTGTGCCTTGTTTTGTGGCTTGTTTTAAGGAGTGTTTTGCGGAGTAGGTTTAGGTGCACTTGGTTTAATCTTGCCCTTACACTTGCTATACACTTGGTTTAATTCGCCTCGTTGGCCTTTGGTTTTGCTATAAATAGCTCCTTTGTGAAGACTTTCTTCATCCACAAATTGCCTAAGTCTCAAGTTCTCTTCCTCCTCCCTTGTGAAATCTGGCCCACCACACCCCTTTCCCCTTGCCGAGAGCTTCCCTTCATGGGTGCTCAGCTGGTACCCCGTAGCCTAGTTGTTTTCAGATAATACCCTTTGTCAGGTATAGAAATACTCTCCTAAGTATTGTTATAATGTCCAAAATACTTTAGCCCAAATACCTTGTAGTACTTTCCAAAGTACCCTTTGTACGAAAAACCCTAAAATACGATTATACTTTCCTTAGCCTCTACACGAAACCCTAAGGAAAATCTTCACCCGTTGTCAAGTATGGAGTAGGTTGCGTAGAACTTCTAAGGGTTGTTTGGAGCAGATCGAGCACTTATGAGAGCTAAACTCGCTCGTGAGCGACTTTAAACTCCTGCTAATTTCGGGCTTATCGAGGTAAATATCTGTCCCTATTGTAATTGGAAATTACATAAGTGTTGAATATATAAAGGTTGTATACTATATATAGAATCAACTTAGTATTATGGCAATGTCTTTCGACTTAAGCTCAAGAATGAAGAATTGAACAAAGAATCACATGTATGATAATAAAGAGAAGAATCGAATCAGAATTACTCAGGTTGTATTACAAAGAGACTTATGTAGCATTACCGTAGTAGAATTGTACGCGTCCGCTAGACGTAACCCTCGTTGGCTTCGTAGCCACCTCGATAGAGGAGAGAGATTTACGCTGCCATGTGTGAGGCACGAATTTTCAGAGAAAGACGGGAACGTGTGTTTAAGATTTAATAGACGCCAGGGCCTTTATAGTGAAAGTACCAAGAGTAGCGATTCTACCGGCGAGGAAAGCGGCCAGTGCGTCAGAGTACTGGAGCATTTTGCTTATCGTCGTTAAATCGCCGCGAGGTACGCGAACCTCTTCCTATCTCTTCTAGCACGATATGGAACTATGTAGTACGGCAGACGCATACGTGTTAATCGTGGTTTGATTGTTTAAAACATAAAGTGTTATAACGCTTTACGGGAAGTCGTTATAACTTTACGTAGGTAAGAAAATACTTTGTGGTTTTAAAAGGTAATCACGTGGAATTATAAATCGCTTGTTATAATAAAGAACTTGATGTATTTCAAAAGATTTATAAATCGCTTTGGAAGTGAGAGTAACACTTTGTTTTAAAAGGTTTTAAAAAGAGTTATACTAGCTTTACGGGAGTTAGGTATAATGTCTTAAGAGAGGTAAAGAAAATGGTTTATCATGTTGGTTAAGAGACTTGATCTTATAAGATAAGAGACTTAACTTATTTGTTTTAATGTGGATGTTCGCGTGAAACCTCATTCATGAGTATTGAGTACTTGGTTTTATTTAAAGGGATAATGTTTTACCGATTTCGAAATCGTAACGCATCGGCTGCATCACCGCAGCTGCTAATAAAGGAAAATGTATCAATAATGACGATCGTATTAAAAACCAAGAGAAACCTCCATCCGCATAGAAACTAAGATGAGACAAGATGATATTACATTTTCTAGATCACGGTCATGTGAATAAGAATGTTGTAAACAAGAATAACCTACTCTCACGCGAGACTTATATTACTCAATTGTTCTAAAAAGGAATCAAGTGATTAAGTTTACGAACCATGAAACCATTTGAAAACGGTAAGTTCGAGTAATCAAACTAGCAAACCGAACTTAGAAAAGAATGTCATACTTGATTTTGAAAAGAATGCTGGTCGGTCATTCTAATACTACGTATCGTGACTTTGATAAGAATGGATCTCTTTAAAGAATTTAACGACGTGAGTACTTTAGGGTCAAACCCTGACTTTGGCATAAAACGGGCGTACTTCGAGTGATGAAACTTGCTTACGCTTGTCGGTGAAACATTCCTACGCTTGTTGTCGCGGAAACTCGCCATGCTTGTGATGATAGCCTTGTGGTGCAAGTGTGGTGTTTCGTTACCGCTCTCGATAGAGGTCGGCTGATCGTTGAGGTTTCACCGCTCGCCCGGTATCCGGTGGCGCCTCGCACCGCCTGCCTCGCGATCGATTCGCCTCGTATCCGTAGTCACCGCACTTGCCCTGCTCAAGATAGTGACGGTTTCGCGATACGCTCGTCCCCGTGGTCACCAGATTGCCCCGGCCACCGCGCGACCGCCTTGTATCCTGTGAGTCGGCCTCGCACTTGCCCCAGACGGCTTCGTGTTTTGGTTGCATTGTATTATCGGTACGGCCGATCTAGTAGTTATACTTGTCTGCAGACGGTTTTTATAACACAAAGTGGACATGGTGTTCATGATAATCCTTGGTATTGTTATATCATAAATCGCCGGCATGAGGAAGAAATTCCACGCACGAGTGATAATTTGGCGCGAGTCCTCGCTCTGATGTGAATCGTTATATGTTATATATCGTAGTTTGGTCATCATACATGTCTCCCGCTTTATATAGACTATTATGATTTCATTTACGTGATTTACAGCTTCACATACTGGTACCGCCAGATCGACTCTCCTTCGGCCGCGCTCACGCCGCAGTAGAGGTACATCTACCGCCGATCCCCGCGCTAGATCTCATTTCATTGCTGGGAAGCTCCGCCCGCCGGAGGCTTATCTTTGCATGTTACCCCGAGTCCGTAAGTTCTCAGACGCTCGTGGGCTCTGGGCCCCGTCCCGCCATAGTTGTTGTATAAATCTTGCAGGTCCGTAGAGTAATCACAAGGTGGTTGTAAAAGGATTAAACTGCTCGTGTTTTATGATATACCAAGGCAATCGCTTGCTGGCCTGCTTATTTACTATATCTCTCATTTCATGTGTAAAGTTTTATTTCACCGGTTTTCTCGATGTTGTATCACTAGGGTGCTCGGTAAGGCACTGCGACGCCCGATTTTCGGGCGCCACGCTTAGTACCTCGTGACGTTTTGTAAAGCGGGGTTTTCCTCGATCGCGCTTTAAAGTTGTTTGACTTCACCAAGCATGCTGGTATTGTACCACTCACCTTGACTTGTTTCCGAGGTTGTCGCCTCCACGCGTGGTAGACTCAGCGGTCCGGGACCATGATTCGAGAATACCTACGCGTCCAGGGGATCCACGCGAACCACGGAGTTCCGTGTTAGCTCGCGCCTTGTGGTCACGCGCTCAGGGCTACGCGGATCGCGAGTCCGTGAAGATGCCGGGATTAGCTACCGACGAGGAATACCTCACGCGCCTACGAGGTTGGCCTACGCGAGCTACGAGAGTTCTGTGGCTAGACGCGCACATTTGATATCGCGAGCGAGTGACCGCCTTTGATCATGCGACGTTCAGACAGATATCATGATACGCTTTATGATCCCGTTAGTACCGCGGGTGCAGTAGCCTGCTATGCCTTCGCATTTACCATGCATCGCTTTATTAGGACACAGTGGACTCGTGTTCATGCGTATTTCGTGCTTTTATATCATAAATCGCCAGCTGGAAGGTATTCCATCGCATGATTGATGTTACGGGCGCGAGACCCATAGTTACATTTGAGTGACGACTTTGAGGGCGCGAGTCCTCGACTTGACACGATCGCCATTTATCAGTGAATCGTAGTTTGTTATCATACATGTCTATGCTTTATAGACTATTTTGATTTCATTTACGATTTTCGCCACATACTTGGTACACGTTGTAGATCGACTTCTTCGGGCCGCGCTCACGCCGCAGTAAAGGTACACCAAAGGTCGATCCTCGCCTAGGGTCACACCAACAGACGGAAGCCCGCTTCTCCGAGGCTTATCAGCCGTATAGTCCCATGTCATTGTAGGTATTTACATTCAGTGGTATGGCGGCCCCGCCCGCCATTGTTGTCGCATCATTCTGTGAGGTCCAGAGTAATCGCAGGCAGAGTTGTAGAATGGACGAATCGTTCGGCTTTAAATTGATTTATAAATATATGCCAGAAGGCAAGTTTTCTCACTATTGTTTCATACTTCTTGTTATCTCATGTTATCGCCTTATGTTCCACTGACACTGATGTCAGATCACCAGGTGCCCGGTAAGGCACCACCACTGCCCGGTTCGGTCGTGACATATGGGACCCCATGTAGTCTCACGATCTCTGATGTAAAGTCTAGCGTAATCCTCTACCAAAAGTTGTCCCGACGGAAGAAAGTGGCTGATTTCACACTGGCCGACGATAACCCAGATAGAATCACGCTTCCTCCGAAAGTGCGAGGTAACCCCGTAATAAAGTCCATATTGATCACCTCCCACTTCCATGTCTGAATCTCTATAGCTCGCAACAACCCACCACCCTTCCGTGCTCCATCGACCACGACAACTCGCACCGAGCAACAAACTCGCAACGCCCCTTTTCGTGCCGCCCCACCAATACACAACTGAGGTCGTGGTACATCTGTGTCGACCCCTGATGGATAGAGTAACGCGCGCTGTGTGCTTGCCCTAGAACTCGCCGTCAAGTCCTACAACTGAACACACAACTCGCCTCAAACCTTAGCACCCCATCAAAGCTACTGAACGGACCCTTCCCCGCGAAGAGTCGGGTTTTTCTCGATGTCAGATCACTAGGTGCCCGGTAAGACACTACCACGCCCAAGTCGGGTCGTGACAAAAGTGGTATCAGAGCGCTTAATCTCTGAAAGTGTCTGCATCGCATCTAGTAGAGTCTTGATTATCGGCGTGTTGCGCACCACACCTATAATCGAGGTCGCAGGATATTTAGGATCGTTTCATTCTTCTCACTCCGAGATCGTGCCTTAGAGCCGTGGTTATAAGTCGACTCTCCGACGATTATTTTCACCCGCTATGCCTCTACGCAAGACAACCAGAGCCTGTATGGCAAGGCGCAAACAGAGTGAGTCATGAGCAGAGAGCAGAGGGTTACTGTGGCAGGTTGTCACGACCAACCCGGCCCGTGGATCGTGCCTTACCCCGCACCCTAGTGATACAACATCGAGAAAATCAGCTAAATAAAAACATGAACATGAATTAAGAGACAAGATAAATAAACAAAGCAACCAAAACAGCTTGCCTTCATCATATATACATAAATACCCGAACAGCTTATCCTTTTTACAAACCCCGCCTACAACAAAGGCAACAGACTTCCAAGATTTTTACATAATGGCATGACGGATAGGCCCCGCCATACCCTCGAATGTATAAGAATCTGCTGCACTGTGGTAACATACCAAAGGATAAGCTCCAAGAAATGGGCTTCGACACGCGAATCGTGATCCTATGAGCGAGGATTCACCACCGTTGTACTCAACTCGCAGATTTAACGCACTTCAAGGGCGAGGTCGCATAATAGGTACCAAGTATGTGAAATCAGAAAAGATCAGAATGAAATCATAATAGTCTATATAAAGCAGAGACATGTATGATAACCGATGAAATACGTGACTCGCCATCTCGCGACTTGTAAAACTGATGAGATACGTGACTCGCCATCTTAAGGACTCGTAAAATCGATGAGATACGCGACCGCCATCTTCGGGACTTGTAAAATCGATGAGATACGCGACCGCCATCTTGGCAGACTCGTAAAATCGATGAAATACGCGACCGCCATCTCGCGACTCTGTAAAATCGATGAAATACGCGACTCGCCATATCGCGGGACCTTGTAAAATTAGATGAAATACGCGACTCGCCATCTCGCGGACTCGTAAAATCGATGAAATACGCGACTTCGCCATCTCGGACCTTGTAAAATCGACGAAATACGCGACTTCACCATCTCGCGACCTTGCATAATCGCTCATAACAAATCAACCTACTTCCATCGAGACGCTGGGGTACAGTAAATACAACAAAGGCTATCACAACAAGCATAGATGGCCACAACAACAAGATAGGCAAGCTTCACAACAAACAAGCATAGGCAAGTTATACACAACTCAAAGTACTTTCATTTTATGCCAAAGTCCGGTTTTAACTCCTAAAGTACTACGTGACGTTAAATTCCTTTTAAAGATCCATTTCTTTTACAAAGGTCACCCGACACCCGTAGTATAAAAATAGAGTGACTAACGTTGTTAAGTAAACTAAAATGCTTTCCTTTGTAAAATCAAGTAACAACCTTATTTTCCAAACGCTCAAGTTTGCCTAATTTCAAATGCTCAAGTTTCTCATTTTAGAAAAGGTTTCAGTAGTTCATAGTTTTAAATCCTTTAAAACATAATTCTCCTTTAAACGCTTGAGAAACATATGTCTTATATGTGAGTAGGTTATTCTTGTTTATAATCAATCTTATTAAGCACCATGATCTAGGAATGTAATATCATTTTGTCTTATCTTAGCTTCTATGCAGATGGAGGTTTCACCGTTTTAATACCATACTTCATTATTCAATACATTTTCCTTTATTAACGCCGCAGTTGGTTTGTCGATACTCATTCCGATTTCCAAAATCAAGAAACCATTCTTTTATCACTTTAAGACGTTATACCTAACTTCCCATAAAGCTAGTACAACTCTTATGTTTTCAAAGCCAAGTATTACTTTTCTTTCAAAACGGTCTTGTTGAAACACTTCAAGTTCTTTAATACTACACATCAAACTGCTATAAGTCAAATCGCTTACCCTTTGAAACCACAAAGCATTTTCTTACCTACATAAAGTCGTTATAACCAACTTCCCATAAAACCGTTATAACACTTTATGTTTCAAACCAATCAAATACATTAAACACACGTGACGCCTACCGTACTACATAGTTATACACATATCATGCTAGAACAGATAGGAAGAGGTTCACATACCTCGCGACGATTATCGACTAATAGCAAAGTGATCCAAGTACTTCAAACCGCTGGCTACTCCTTAAGTCAAGTAGATCACGCCATACGCAGATTCAACCTATAGAGGCCACAAGGCGCCTATTAACATCCTAGATCTCAATGTAGAATATTCTACGTAAAATTCAAGAAAGACCTCCCCGCAACAACAGAAATCTTCTCATCTATCGAGGCCGCTACCAAGCCAACCAGTGGGTTAACACGCCTAACCTGGACGTACAATTCTACTACACAAGAATGCTACAAGTCCATCAGAATACACCCTATGTAATTACGCTCGCTTCTTCTTTAAATTCAGCTTAAGTCGCAAGACATCGCTGTAAGTATTATTCAGCTTAAGTCAAAAGACATTGCCGCACAACTATGTTCATTCTATATATAGTATACTTAACTATATACTCCTACAACATGTAATTTCCAATTACAAATGTATGTCAAGAATGTTTACCTCGATAAGCCCAAAATTATCCGAGTTTATATGTCGATCCCGAGCAAGGTTTAGCTCCTACTCCGCAAGGCCCGACTCCGCCTCCAACCAACCCTTAGAAGTTCTAACCAACTTCTACTTATAACTTCAACTACGTGAAGATTTACTTAGGGTTTCGCTTTAGTGATCGAGGGAAAGTATAATGGTATTTTCTGGCTTGTATAAGTTGTAACCTGGGAATACTACAAGGTATTTGGGCCAAGGTATTTGGACATTATAACAATACTAGAGAGTATTTCTATACCACAACAAGTGGGTATTTATACGAGACAACTAGGCTGTGGGTGTACTTCTGGCTAGGGCACCACAAAGTGAGGAGGCTTTCGGCCAAGGGCCTTGCTCAAAGGGGGTGTGGCTTGACGATAGCAAGACAAGAGGAGGGAGTATTTGAGACTTAGATAGATTGCTCAAGTTTTGATGAAGAAAGTCTTCAACAAGTGGAGTATTTATAGTTAACCAAAGGCCAACCAACGGCCAAGATGAAGACAAGTGGTGCAAGTGTAGGCTAGATTTTAACCACGTGGACCTTATCCATCTACCACACAACTTGCACAAAAATATCCTACCAACTAAAGTAGCCCAAATCGCCCAAGCTTGTCGCCCCTAAGCTTTCCAATGCAGGGTGACACATGTCACCCTCCCGCTGGTCCAAAATGTTTCGCCTCTAAAAATCCGCAAAAATTAAAATGCCATAGCCGAATTTTCCTACGAAAGTCGTGGAAACGCTTTTTAAAAACGACTCCTATCCGTGTCAGGTACAAATTTCAAACTTGCCTAACTTAAGGCTCAAATTATTATACGCACGCCTCACGCATATACTGAAATACGGTATAACATTCTCCTCCTTAGAAACATTCCTCCCGAATGTTCCTTCTCAAGACTGATAATGATAAAGTTCTTCTAATAAGTTGCCAACGCCACAACCGCCACTTAAACACCCGCAGAAATACTTACATCCAATTCCACGAGGAAACACCTCTAACATCACAAACTTTTGTCACTTTGCCGCGAGGTTCTAGTGTTACCCTACACCCAACAAATGGTACCTGATCGCATGCGATTCCCGAGGTCTAAAATATACATCCTTCGTGACCTTCTCCCTTCACAAGAAATGATCATATCTATGCTCGCAATACATGCTCGCTTCTACCCTTACTCGCCAGACTTTCTCTAACACTTGAACTCTTCTAGTATAATGCATCACACTTCGCTTCAAACTTTGGAGTCACTACCTCCAAACTTGGTCATCTTACTAGCCTCGATCTTCCTTAAGGCCATTCCCGCCTTCACGATCCGCTCGTCGAACATATCCTCGAACTCATAAGATGGTCATCTAAACTGGGCCTAACACCCTCGTGACTCTACCATCCGTGACCACCTAGAATCGACCCCACTCGAACAAAGCCGCGTTGGCTCGCAACACGGCCCCAACCCGACCCATTGTCGCGCCAACTCTTGCTCCGACACGGAACAATCTTGCTAAATCACATCAGTGAAAGATACCACTTTCATTTACCCAACCTGTGACTTATCACACAATACATTTATACGCAAACCAAGTATTTCAACAAAGACTAACCGAAAATCTTTTATTCAAGATGACCTTACATCTAAGGTCTCAACATGAAATATTCTAAAGTTCATACTTTCCATGCCCCATACATATCCTTTCAACTAGCCAAGCTTTCTAACTCATAACCAACATAACGCTATCCGAACGTAGCACACAATAATAAGGTCATCATATCACGCATACAAATCTCTAAAGGGTTATGATATACCGAATCTACCGCCCACTCTAATCAAAGGCCTCACCGCAGGCGATAGTCAGTAGGGCGCATTAACCCGCCATCGATCCAGAGCCGAGCCATTCGCTTTGCATCCTTCCTACTAGACAGTCACACGGCCTCGACGGCCGCAGAAAACAAGCACCAAGAAAGACGACATTCCCGACGACATCCGCCACATCGCGTACACCGAGGAAAACTCAACCCGATCGCTGTAACTCATGTAACCTGCGGAACTAAGCCCCGAGCTCACCAACTCCCGAATACTCCGAACGCCCCGACGATCGCTGGGGACCACTGCATCGCGGAGGTACATAACTAGATCGTTACCGAGGCGGTCCGCTCGAAAGTTACCAAAGGACCGCTGCTCGCCTCTTCACGATCTCTGGCCATTCCATCGACCTCTCCGCGCCTCACATCCTAGTGCAAGCCAGACGCGGCAATGTCCATGCCCGGCCAAGAGCTACACCTGCATAAGCCTCGCTAAGTAATCATCCAGCCCTGACGTAGCGTGTACTGGCCCTCCATATCGCCTACCACCGGGAACATACCGAAGCTAATGAGTCGAACTCACATCAGATTTCTAACCGCCCGCCCGCCCCGCTCAACGCCAAAAACTGTTTACCCGAGCCCTCTCATCTCGCGAGGCAAGAAATGTGCAAGAAATGTCTCGAGAACTCGCCCCAAATCTGGAAGTGCATGCTCTTCCCGACAGCCTCCCACGAATCAAACTACCAATCGCAGATCACGCACTGATGCGTAACCCAATACCACCGACTCGCTCGAGACTCGAGCACTCTACGATCCGTCAGAGCCGCTTGATAAACTCCCGAGGGTCATCTCGCCTCTCGATCCATAGAACATCGGCGTGCTACAACTCGTAAAGTCACGTAGCCTCAAACCGCTCGCCGGGGTGAACTACGGTGCTACTGGGCCGGAATCGCAGATCTAGCCTATCCTCATATTCGCCACGACTCGCCAAGAATCGCCATCTCTTGTACCACTCATCTCATCTCGCCTCCAGCCGGGACCGAGGCTCGTGTATCAGAGTCTCAAAGCATCGCTGCGCTTAAACTCACCAGGCCGGGCGGCCGCTAAACTCGCCGCTTGGCACTGCTCGTATCGATCGCTCGCGCTCGCATTTCTCAGATCCCACTAGCGCCTCTCGATCGCTTCGCCTGCCTGGCTCGCTGCCTTACGCGAGGCATAATCGTAAAGGAAAGGAATACGCCGCAGGGTCCAACTTATCACACGACTTCTAAGGCACGATCTCGTAATGAGAAGAATGGAAACCAATCCTAAATGTCTTATAACCTCTCGACATAGATGTGGTGCACAACACACCGATAATCAAGACTCTACTAGACACGGTTCAGAGACACTTTCCGAGGATTAATCGCTCGATACCACTTTTGTCACGACCAACCTGCCCGGATCGTGCCTTACCCTGCACCCTAGTGATACAACATCGTAGAAAATCAGCTAAATAAAAACATGAATATGAATTAAGAGACAAGATAAATAAACAAAGCAACCAAAACAGCTTGCCTTCATCATATATACATAAATACCAATAGTTATCCTTTTACAAACCCCGCCCACAACAAAGGCATGCACTTCCAAGATTTTTACAACAGCCTATGACGGACAGTGGCCCCGCCATACCCGAATGTATAAGAATCTCCATGCACTGTGGTAACATACCAAAAGATAAGCCTCAAGAAATGGGCTTCCCGACACGTCAATCGTGATCCTATGAGCGAGATCCACCACCGCAGACTCAACTCGCGCATTTAACGCAGCTTCAAGGTCAAGATAACAGTACTAAGTATGTGAAATCAGAAAAGATCAGAATGAAATCATAATAGTCTATATAAAGCAGAGACATGTATGATAACCAGATGAAATACGCGACCGCCATCTCGCGACCTTGTAAAATCGATGAGATACGTGACTCGCCATCTTGTAGACTTGTAAAATCGATGAGATACGCGACTCGCCATCTTCGGACTTTGTAAAATCGATGAGATACGACCGCCCATCTTCGGACTCTGTAAAAATCGATGAAATACGCGACCGCCATCTCGCGACCTTGTAAAATCGATGAAATACGCGACTTCGCCATCTCGCGACTCGTAAAATCGATGAAATACGCGACTTCGCCATCTCGCGGACCTTGTAAAATCGATGAAATACGCGACCGCCATCTCGCGGACTCTGTAAAATCGATGAATACGCGACCGCCATCTCGCTGACCTTGTATAATCGCTTATAACAAATCAACCGCCTCCATCGAGACGCGGTACAGTAAATACAACAAAGGCTATCACAACAAGCATAGATGGGCCACAACAACAAGATAGGCAAGCTTCACAACAAACAAGCATAGGCAAGTTATACACAACTCAAAGTACTTTCATTTTATGCCAAAGTCCGGTTTTAACCCTAAAGTACTACGTACTTTTAATTCCTTTTAAAGACCAATTTCTTTTACAAAGGTCACCCGATACCCGTAGTATAAAAATAGAGTGACTAACGCTGTTAAGTAAACTAAAATGCTTTCCTTTGTAAAATCAAGTAACAACCTTATTTTCCAAACGCTCAAGTTTGCCTAATTTCAAATGCTCAAGTTTCTCATTTTAGAAAAGGTTTCAGAGTTCATAGTTTTAAATCCTTTAAAACATAATTCTCCTTTAAACGCTTTGAGAAACATATGTCTTATATGTGAGTAGTTATTCTTGCTTATAATCAATCTTATTAAGCACCATGATCTAGTGGAATGTAATATCATTTTGTCTTATCTTAGCTTCTATGCAGACGGAGGTTTCATCGGTTTTAATACCATACTTCATTATTCAATACATTTTCCTTTATTAACGCCGCAGTTGGTTTGTCGATACTCATTCTGATTTCCAAAATCAGTAAACCATTCTTTTTATCACTCTTAAGACGTTATACCTAACTTCCCATAAAGCTAGTACAACTCTTATGTTTTCAAAGCCAAGTATTACTTTTCTTTCAAAAAGGTCTTGTTGAACACTTCAAGTTCTTTAATACTACACATCAAATCTGCTATAAGTCAAATCACACCCTTTGAAACCACAAAGCATTTTCTTACCTACATAAAGTCGTTATAACCAACTTCCCATAAAGCCGTTATAACACTTTATGTTTCAAACCAATCAAATACATTAAACACATGACGCCTACTGCATTACATAGTTATACACATATCATGCTAGAACAGATATGTAACGCCCAACCCGGTTCACATCGTGCCTTACCCTGCACCTTAGTGATACAACATCGTAGAAAACCAATGGAAAAATAAAACACGAGTCATGAAACAAGAGATATAATAAATAAACAAAGCAACCAAAACAAATGCTTTCAAGATATACATAAAAACCCAACAGCTTATCCTTTTACAAACCCCGCCACAACAAAGGCATGCACTTAAGATTTACACAACTATGACGGACAGGTTCCCGCCATACCCCGAATGTACAAGAACCTATAACTCAGTGGAAACATACCAAAGATAAGCCTCCAAGGAACTGAGCTTTCCAACACGCTAAAATGAGATCCTACGAATGGATCCACGATCGATGTACTTACCGCGCAGATGAACGCACCCCGGCGAGGTCAAGACAACAGTACCAAGTATGTGAAATCAGAAATATCAGAAATGAAATCATACTAGTCTATATAAAGGTGAGACACGTATGATAACCTAACTACGCTTCACAACATAAAAGCGCCATGCTCAAATGTGACTCACGCCTCAAGTCATCACTCAAATATAACTACGGGTCTCACGCCCACAACATCAATCATGTTCAGATCACGGCCGCATGCCTTAATATCGTGACGGTAGATATGTCCATGATGCAACACACACAAGTGCCGCACGCCACATGCCCGGACATCAGACGGCAGACATGCCCATGTAACCTCAATAACAATATATCGGTCAACTCGCCGCACGGCCACATGCCCCGGACATCGTGACGTGTCGACATGTCCACGTAGCCACAATAACACTATATCGGTAATCAACCCCGCCGCACGGCCACATGCCCCACATCAGACGGCAGACATCGCCCATGTTGCAACAATAATAACAAGTGCCGCATGGCCACATGCCCTGGACATCGTGACGGTAGATACGCCCATGTGACATCAACAACAAGACAAGAATCAAAATGGAAACATACCCGCGGAATTCTCCATCACCGCCAAAGACGCCCAAGTAAGTTCTCAACAAGTCAACCGCCTCTATCGAGACGCCAGAATACGTAAATACCACACTTGCACAACAAAGGCTATCATCACAAGCATAGGCAAGATTCCCAACAACAAGCATAGGCAAGTTTCACAACAACAAGCATAGGCAAGTTTCACAACAACAAGCATAGGCAAGTTTCACACAACTCCAAGTACTTTCATTTTATGCCAAAGTCCTGGTTCTTAACCCCAAAGTACTACATACGCTAAGTTCTTTTAAAAGAGATCCATTACTTTTATAAAAGTCACCCGATACCCGTAGATTAGAATGACCAACCCACATTCCCTTTCAAAATCAAGTAACAACATTCTTTCCTAAGTTCCGCTTTTGCCTAGTTTCAATTACTCAAGCTTCTCATTTTCGAATGGTTTCATAGTTCATAAACTTAATCACTTGATTCCTTTTAGAACAATCGAGTAATATATGTCTCACGCGAGAGTAGGTTATTCTTGTTTACAACATTCTTATTACAGAAATCATGATCTAGAAAATGTAATATCATTTTGTCTCATCTTAGTTTCTATGCAGATGAGGTTTCTACCGTTTTAATACGATACATCATTATTCAATACATTTTCCTTTATTAACGCCGCAGTGGTCCTGTCGATACACATTCTCGATTTCAAATCAAGAAACATTATCCCTTTAAATAAAACCAAGTACTCATTACTCACGAATGAGGTTTCACACAAACATTCACATTAAAACAAATAAGTTAAGTCTCTTATCTTATAAGATCAAGTCTCTTAACTTCTAACATCAAGAAACCATTTTCTTTACCTCTCTTAAGACATTATACCTAACTCCCATAAAGCTAGAATAACCCTTTTAAAACCTTTGAAACTAAGTGTTACTCTCCTTCAAAATGATTTATAAATCTTTGAAATACATCAAGTTCTTTATTATAACTAGTCGCTTATAATTCACATCGCTACCTTTTAAAACCACAAAGTATTTTCTTACCTACATAAAGTCGTATAACCAACTTCCCATAAAGCCGTTATAACACTTTATGTTTTAAGAACAATCAAACACAGATAACACATGACGCCTACCGCACTACATAGTTCACACATATCATGCTAGAAGAGATAGAAGAGGTTCACATACCGCGACGATTGTCGACTAATAGCAAAACGCCCAAGTACTTCAAACCGCCGCTACTTCCTGCTGCTGGATCACCCACACGTAGTACTTCAACCTATAAGGCCACGCGCGCTTATTAACATCTAGATCTCAACGCTCCATATTCTACGTAAAATTCGCAAAGACTCTCCCGCAACAAACAGAAATCTCCTCCTCTATCGAGGCCGCTACCAAGCCAACCGTGGGGTTTTACACGCCTAACCTGACGTACAATTCTACTACTCAAGAATGCTATACAAGTTCATCAGAATACACCCCATGTAATTACCAGCTCCGCTTTATTCTTCAGCTTAAGTCAAAAGACATCACGCACAATTATAATGTTCATTCTATATATAGTATACTTCAACTATATATTCCTACTACATGTAATTTCCAATTACAATAGAAGGTCAAGAGTGTTTACCTCGATAAGCCCAAAATTATCCGAGTTTAAATGTCGCTTCCCGAGCAACGCTAGCTCCTACTCCGAGTGCTCCAACCGCTCCAAACAACCCTAAGTTCTACGCAACTTCAACTAAACACTTCAACCGACTACGAAGGTTTTCCTGTGGTTTCAAGTGGCTAAAGGAAGTATAATAGTATTCGGGCTTTTGTAAAGTGTAACCTCGGGAATACTACAAGGTATTTGGCCAAGGTATTCGACATTATAACAACACTAGGAGAGTATTTCTATACCACAACAAGTGGGTATTTATACGAAACAACTAGGCAGTGGTACCCTACCACTAACCACTACAAAGCGGGGAGTGAGCTTCGCCAAAGTGGGAGTTGTGGTGACGAAAACTTCACAAGTGGAGAGGAGGGATTTTTAACACTTAGAAAATATTTGACGAAGAATTTCATCAACAAAGGTGGTATTTATAGGTCAAGGAATGGCCAACCAATGGCCAAGATTAAACCAAGTGTTAGGCAAGTGTAGGGCTAGGATTTACTACACACAAATATCCTACCAACTCTCGACTTTAGCCAAGGCACCAAAAACGTGCTCACCTTGTCCATTTCATCCATTTGACGATTTGCCACCAATCGGAGGTGCTGTCGCTCTCCCGCTGGTCCAAAATGTTTCGCCTCTAAAAATCCGCAAAATAATAAATGGCATAGCCGAAATTCCCTACGAAAGTCGTGGAAACGCTTTCGCCGAAAAACGACTTAATCGTGTCAGGAACAGTTAATTCGCCAAGCCAAATCAAAAGTTTCAATTTCCTACGCACGCCGCATACTCGAAATACGGTATAACATTCTCCTCTCTTAGAAACATTCGTCCCGAATGTTCCTTCTAAGTCTCAAACAACGCGCGCCAAAGATAGTCTTCACTACTATACTTACGAGAATCAAACACGCCACACCGCCACAAAAATAACACGCGCAAGAAATACCCAAATCCACGCCAACGAGGAACCACCTCGCTTAGCACAAAAGTCCCCACCAAGGTCTAAAATATACTCCCTTCGCACCTACATTTCACAAAAGAAACGATCACACACGCTCACTTCTCCCCTATCTCGCCGCACTTCTCTAACACTCGAGCTCTTTCTAGTATCCCACCACACTCACAACGCTTGCTTCCAACCCTCGAGTTACTACCTCCAAACTTGGTCATCTTACAACCTCGATTTCCTCTAAGGCCATTCTCGCCTTCACGAATCGATTCTCGTCGAACATATCTACGAACTCATACGACGGTCATCTAAACTGGGCCTAGCACCTCGTGACCGCCACCGGCGACCACCTGCAGCTGACCCTTCCTCGAACGGACGCGGTTGGCCCGCAACACGGCCCCAACCCGACCCATCGTAGCGCCAAC
This sequence comes from Przewalskia tangutica, assembly GCA_029844215.1. Classification (NCBI taxonomy): domain Eukaryota; kingdom Viridiplantae; phylum Streptophyta; class Magnoliopsida; order Solanales; family Solanaceae; genus Przewalskia; species Przewalskia tangutica. Next base: position 119,545 of record JAQGDG010000303.1, on the reverse strand, counting down.
TCCCGCCTCGACACGAACACATCATGTAAGCTACCACTTCCATCTCACACTAACCAGATTTTTAAATCACACTATAGCACAAAGCTATCCGAACATAACACTTAACACATCATTAACATCAATACATACAAGTATCTACAGTGGTTAAGGATATACCAAACTAGCGGCTCAAGGACCGCCACAATCGAACTTCCACCGCGACTCTACCGTGGGCCCGCAAATCGCCTAGTAGTTCGTGCTATCCTACCGCATACTCGGCCTGGACGCCTTCGCCATATGGCCCCGCTGGCCGCAAGAATAACAAGCTCCTCGTACTACGACACTCTCCAAATGCGGCTACTACATCGACCACACCGAGGTAGGGTGATCGATCCGCCAACACCCTACTCTCAACATTCAAACCCGGGAGCCTGGACCGCTTCCCGAATATCCTGGCGGTCCCGGCGTCGCGGAGGACCACTCGCGAATGGCGAGGTACATAACTAGTTCGCCGCCGAGGCGGTCCGCCTCAAAGTCGCTAAAATATCCTACTGCTCGCCTTCTTCTCACGAAAGCCGTCCACCTGCCGATCTTCGCGCCTCGCACTCCAAGTGCATGAGCTCGAACGCGGCACGCCCATGCCCACAAGAGAAACACCAACAACTCTCGCTAGGTAATCATCGAGCCTCAGAATATATCGGCACTCGATCCTCCATACTAGCTACTAACGCGGAACATACCGCCAATGAGTCGAACTCACATTGTACTCCCGAATCAGACGCCCGCTCGCCTCAACATCAAAAATCGTTTACCGAGCCCTCCTCATTTGCGAGGCAAGAAATGTGCTGAAGCGCCCCAAAACTCGCCCCAAACGGCCGGAAGGCATGCTCTCCCGAAAGCTCCCACGAAGTCAAACCAATCGATCGCGTATCACGCACCGACGCGAACTAAATGTCACTGCACTCGCCAAGCTCGATCACCCGTGACGATCCTTCTCAGAATCGACGGATGAACTCGCGGATCATCCTCCCGCCGACCAGAAACTCAAAGTGCTACAACTAAGGAAATCCAGAGCCTCAAACCGCTCGCCTTACTGCATGTGTGCCGCTGAATCGAATCGCCAAGGCCCACTTATCTCATATTCGCCACAACCTCGCCAATAATCGCCATCTCTCAGGACCTATCTCCCGCCTGCATCGGGATCGAGGCTCGTATCAGAGTCTCAGCAGCATCGCCGCGCTTAAATCACAGGCCGGGCGGCCGCAAAACTCGGGCTCAAGCACTACTCGTATCGACGCTCGCGCCGCATTCTCCTCGATCCCACTAGCGCCTCTCGCCGCTTTGCCCTTCGCCTCGCCTTTTCGCAGAGGCATAATCGTAAAAACGAAACACGCCGTAGGGTCCAACTTACAACACACTCTAAGGCACGATCTCGTAATGAGAAGAATGGAAACCAATCCTAAATGTCCTATAGCCTCGATTATAGATGGTGCACAACACACCGATAATCAAGACTCTACTAGACACGGCTCGTAGACGCTTCCGAGGACTAATCGCTTCGATACCACTTTGTAACGCCCGAACTCGGCTCGCATCGTGCCTTACCTCGCACCTTAGTGATACAACATCGAGAAAACCAATGAAAAATAAAACACGAGTCATGAAACAAGAGATATAATAAATAAACAAAGCAACCAAAACAGCTGCCTTCAAGATATACATAAAAACCCAACAGCTTATCCTTACAAACCCCGCCACAACAAAGGCATGCACTTAAGATTTACAATAACTATGACGGACAGGCCCCGCCATACCCCAATGTACAAGAACCTATAACTCAGTGGAAACATACCAAAGATAAGCCTCAAGGAACGGAGTTTCCAACACGCTAAAATGAGATCCTACGAGCGGATCCACGATCGACGTACTTCTCTACCGCGGCAGATGAACGCACTCAAGGAGGTCAAGATAACAGTACCAAGTATGTGAAATCAGAAATATCAGAAATGAAATCATACTAGTCTATATAAAGCAGAGACATGTATGATAACCTAACTACAAGCTTCACAACATAAAAGCAACATGTTCAAATGTGACTCACGCCTCAAGTCATCACTCAAATATAACTACGGGTCTCACGCCCACAACATCAATCATGTTCGCATCACGGCCGCATGCCCTAACATCGTGACGGCAGACATGCCCACGATGCAACACACAATAACAAGGCCGCACGCCACATGCCCCGGACATCGTGACGGTAGACATGCCCATGTAACCTCAATAACAATATACTGGTGGTCAACCCTGCCGCATGGCCACATGCCCCCGGACATCGTGACGGCAGTAGACATGTCCATGTAGCCACAATAACACTATATCGTAATCAACCTCGCCGCACGCCACATGCCCCGGACATCAGACGGCAGACACGCCCATGTTGCAACACAATAAGCGCCGCATGGCCACATGCCCCGGACATCAGACGGTAGATACGCCCATGTGACATCAACAACAAGACAAGAATCAAAATGGAAACATACCCGCGGAATTCTCCATCACCGCCAAAGACGCCCAAGTAAGTTCTCAATAAGTCAACCGCCTCTATCGAGACGCCAGAATACGTAAATACCACACTTGCACAACAAAGGCTATCATCACAAGCATAGGCAAGATTCCCAACAACAAGCATAGGCAAGTTTCACAACAACAAGCATAGGCAAGTTTCACAACAACAAGCATAGGCAAGTTTCACACAACTCCAAGTACTTTCATTTTATGCCAAAGTCCGGGTTCTTAACCCCAAAGTACTACATACGTTAAGTTCTTTTAAAAGAGATCCATTACTTTTATAAAAGTCACCCGATACCGTAGTATTAGAATGACTAACCCACATTCCTTTCAAAATCAAGTAACAACATTCTTTCCTAAGTTCCAGCTTTAGTTTCAATTACTCAAGCTTCTCATTTTCGAATGGTTTCATAGTTCATAAACTTAATCACTTGATTCCTTTTAGAACAATCGAGTAATATATGTCTCACGCGAGTAGGTTATTCTTGTTTACAACATTCTTATTACAAAGCATGATCTAGAAAATGTAATATCATTTTGTCTCATCTTTCTATGCAGATGGAGGTTTCTACCGGTTTTAATACGATACATCATTATTCAATACATTTTCCTTTATTAACGCCGCAGTTGGTCCTGTCGATACACATTCGATTTCCAAATCAAGAAACATTATCCCTTTAAATAAAACCAAGTACTCATTACTCACGAATGAGGTTTCACACAAACATTCACATTAAAACAAATAAGTTAAGTCTCTTATCTTATAAGATCAAGTCTCTAACTTCTAACATCAAGAAACCATTTTCTTTACCTCTTAAGACATTATACCTAACTCCCATAAAGCTAGAATAACCCTTTTAAAACCTTTGAAACCAAGTGTTACTCTCCTTCAAAATGATTTATAAATCTTTGAAATACATCAAGTTCTTTATTATAACTAGTCTTATAATTCACATCGCTACCTTTAAAACCACAAAGTATTTTCTTACCTACATAAAGTCGTTATAACCAACTTCCCATAAAGCCGTTATAACACTTTATGTTTTAAGAACAATCAAACACAGATAACACACGACGCCTACCGCACTACATAGTTCACACATATCATGCTGTAAGAGATAGGAAGAGGTTCACATACCTCGCGACGATTGTCGACTAATAGCAAAACGCCCAAGTACTTCAAACCGCCATTACTCCAAGCTGGATCACCCACACGTAGTACTTCAACCTATAAGGCCACAAGGCGCTTATTAACATCTAGATCTCAACGCTCCATATTCTACGTAAAATTCGGCAAAGACTCTCCCGCAACAACAGAATCTCCTCCTCTATCGAGGCCGGCTACCAAGCCAACTGTGGGGTTTTACACGCCTAACCTGACGTACAATTCTACTACTCAAGAATGCTATACAAGCTCATGAATACACCCTATGTAATTACAGCTCAGGGCTTTATTCTTCAGCTTAAGTCAAAAGACATTGCCGCACAATTATAATGTTCATTCTATATATAGTATACTTCAACTATATATTCCTACTACATGTAATTTCCAATTACAATAAGGTCAAAAGTGTTTACCTCGATAAGCCCAAAATTATCCGAGTTTAAATGTCGCTTCCCGAGCAACGCTAGCTCCTACTCCGAGTGCTCCAATCCGCCTCCAAACAACCCTTAAGTTCTACGCAACTTCAACTAAACACTTCAACCGACTATGAAGGTTTTCCTTAGTGGTTTCGCTTAGTGGCAAAGGAAGTATAATAGTATTCGGGCTTTTGTAAAAGTGTAACTCGGGAATACTACAAGGTATTTGGGCCAAGGTATTTGACATTATAACAACACTAGAGAGTATTTCTATACCACAACAAGTGGGTATTTATACTAAACAACTAGCAGTGGGTACCCTACACTAACCACTACAGCGGGATGGGGAGCTCTCGCCAAAGGGGGAGTCAGGTGGACTAAAACTTCACAAGTGGAGAGGAGGGATTTTTAACACTTAGAAAATATTTGACGAAGAATTTCATCAACAAAGTGGGTATTTATAGGTCAAGGAATGGCCAACCAATGGCCAAGATTAAACCAAGTGTTAGGCAAGTGTGGCTAGGATTTACTACACACAAATATCCTACCAACTCTCGACTTTAGCCAAGGCACCAAAAACGTGCTCACCTTGTCCATTTCGGCCCATTTGACGATTTCTGCCACCAATCGGAGGGTGCTGTCGCCTCCCGCTGGTCCAAAATGTTTCGCCTCTGAAAAATCCGCAAAAATAATAAATGGCATAGCCTAAATTCCCTACGAAAGTCGTGGAAACGCTTTAAAAAAACGACTCTAATCGTGTCAGGAACAAAGTTAATTCCGCCAAGCCAAATCAAAAGTTTCAATTTCCTACGCACGCCTCGCTGCATACTGGAAATACGGTATAACAAGATAGAAGAGGTTCACATACCTCGCGACGACATTATCGACTAATAGCAAAGTGATCCAAGTACTCAAACCGCTTGGCTACTCCTTAAGTCAAGTAGATCACGCCATACACGCAAGATTTCAACCCATAGAGGCCACAAGGCGCCTATTAACATCCTAGATCTCAATGTAGAATATTCTACGTAAAATTGCAAAGACTCTCCCCGCAACAACAGAAATCTCCTCCTCTATCGAGGCCGCTACCAAGCCAACCTGGGGGTTAACATCGCCTAACCTGACGTACAATTCTACTACACAAGAATGCTACACAAGTTCATCAGAATACACCTATGTAATTACAGTCAGCTTCTTCTTTAAATTCAGCTTAAGTCGCAAGACATTGCCGTAAGTATTATTCAGCTTAAGTCAAAAGACATTGCCGCACAACTATGTTCAGTTCTATATATAGTATACTTAACTATATACTCCTACAACATGTAATTTCCAATTACAAATGTAAGGTCAAGAATGTTTACCTCGATAAGCCCAAAATTATCCGAGTTTATATGTCGATCCCGAGCAAGGTTTAGCTCCTACTCCGCGCGCCCGACCGCCTCCAACCAACCCTTAGAAGTTCTAACTAACTTCTACTTATAACTTCAACTACGTGAAGATTTACTTAGGTTTCGCTTTAGTGATCGAGGGAAAGTATAATGGTATTTTCTGGCTCAGATGTTGTAACTTGGGAATACTACAAGGTATTCGGGGCTAAGGTATTTGGACATTATAACAATACTAGAGAGTATTTCTATACCACAACAAGTGGGTATTTATATGAGACAACTAGGCAGTGGGGCACTTCTGGCTAGTGGCACCACAAAGTGAGTGGAGGCTCTCGGCCATGGCCTTGCTCAAAGGGGGGAGTGGGCTTGATGATAGCAAGACAAGAGGAGGGAGTATTTGAGACTTAGATAGATTGCTCAAGTTTGATGAAGAAAGTCTCCAACAAGTGGGAGTATTTATAGTTAACCAAAGGCCAACCAACGGCCAAGACGAAGACAAGTGTGGTGCAAGTGTAGGCTAGATTTTAACCACGTGGACCTTATCCATCTACCACACAACTTGCACAAAAATATCCTACCAACTAAAGTAGCCCAAATCGCCCAAGCTTGCCGTCCCTAAGTTTCAATGCGAGGTGACATGTCACCCTCCCGCTGGTCCAAAATGTTTCGCCTCTAAAAATCCGCAAAAATTAAAAATGCCATAGCCGAATTTTCCCTACGAAAGTCGTGGGAAACGCTTCGCCGAAAAACGACTTATCGTGTCAGGTACAAATTTCAAACTTGCCTAACTTAAGGCTCAAATTATTATACGACGCCTCACGCATATACTGAAATACGGGTATAACATTCTCCTCCTTAGAAACATTCCTCCCGAATGTTCCTTCTCAAGACTGATAATGATAAAGTTCTTCTAATAAGTTGCCAACGCCACAATCGCTACTTAAACACCCGCAGAATACTTACATCCAATTCCACGAGGAAACACTCTAACATCACAAACTTTTGTCACTTTGCCGCGAGGTTCTAGTGTTACTCCACACCCAACAAATGGTACCGGATCGCACGCGATTCCCGAGGTCTAAAATATACATCCTTCGCACCTTCTCCCTTCACAAGAAATGATCATATCTATGCTCGCAATACATGCTCGCTTCTACCCTTACTCGTCAGACTTTCTCTAACACTTGAACTCTTCTAGCATAATGCATCACACTTCGCTTCAAACTGAGTCACTACCTCCAAAATTGGTCATCTTACTAGCCTCGATCTTCCTTAAGGCCATTCCCGCCTTCACGATCCGCTCGTCGAACATATCCGAACTCATAAGATGGTCATCTAAACTGGGCCTAACACCCTCGTGATCTACCATCCATGACCACCTAACCGACCCCACCTCGAACAAAGCCGCGTTGGCTCGCAACACGGCCCCAACCCGACCCATTGTCGCGCCAACTCTTGCTCCTCGACACTAACAATCTTGCTAAATCACATCAGAAAGATACCACTTTCATTTACCCAACCTGTGACTTATCACACAATACATTTATACGCAAACCAAGTATTTCAACAAAGACTAACCATAAATCTTTTATTCAAGATGACCTTACATCTAAGGTCTCAACAGGAAATATTCTAAAGTTCATACTTTCCATGCCCCCATACATATCCTTTCAACTAGCCAAGCTTTCTAACTCATAACCAACATAACGCTATCCGAACGTAGCACACAATAATAAGGTCATCATATCATGCATACAAATCTCTAAAGCGGTTAAGGATATACTCGAATCTACCGCTCCACTCTAATCAAAGGCTCACCGCAGGCATAACAGTAGGCGCATGAACCCGCCATCGATCCGTAGTCGAGTCATTCTGCTTGCATCCTTCCTACTAGGACGCTGTCATACGGCCCTCGACGGCCGCAGAAAACAAGCACCAAGAAAAGACGACATTCTCGACGATTTACATCCGCCACATCGCACACCGAGGAAAACTCAACCCGATCAAGCTGAACCCATGTAAATCGCGAACTAAGCCCGAGCTCGACCAACTCCCGAATACCGAACGCCCCGACGATCGCGGGACCACTGCATCGCGGAGGTACATAACCAGATCGCCGAGGCGGTCCGCCGAAAGTTACCAGCGACCTCGCTGCTCGCCCTCTTCGCCGATCTCTGGCCATTCCATCGACCTCTCCGCGCCTCACATCCTAGTGCATGAAGCCAGACGCGGCACGTCCATGCCCACAAGAGCTACACCCGCATAAGCTCGCCAAGTAATCATCCAGCCGTGACGTAGCGTGTACTCGCCCTCCATATCGCACCACGGAATATACCGAAGCAATGAGTCGAACTCACATTGTACTTCTAACCGCCCGCCCGCCCCGCCAACGCCAAAATCTGCTTACCGAGCCCTCTCATTCGCGAGGCAAGAAATGTGCAAGAAATGTCCTCGAGAACTCGCCCAAATCGCTGGAAGTGCATGCTCTTCCCGACAGCCTCCCACGAATCAAAACTACCAATCGCAGATCACGCACTGATGCGAACTCAATACCACCGATCGCTCGAGACTCGATCACCCTACGATCCAGAGTCGCTTGATAAACTCCCGAGGGTCATCTCGCCTCTCGATCCATAGAACATCATGCGCTACAACTCGTAAAGTCACGAGCCTCAAACCGCTCGCCGGTGAACTACGGTGCTACGGGCCGGAATCACGTGATCTAGCTTATCCTCATATTCGCCACGACTCGCCAGAATCGGGCCATCTCCTTGTACCACTCATCTCATCCGCTTCCAGCCGTGGGACCGAGGCTCGTGTATCAGAGTCTCAGCAGCCCACCGCTGCGCTTAAACTCACCAGGCCGGGCGGCGCGAAACTCGCCGCCGGAAGCATCGCCTCGTGCATCGACCGGCTCGCGCTGCATTCTCTCAGATCCCACTAGCGCCTCCTCGATCGCTTTCGCCTGCCTGGGCTCGCTTTTACGCGAGGCATAATCGTAAAGGAAAGGAATACGCCGCAGGGTCCAACTTATCACACGGCCTAAGGCACGATCTCGTAATGAGAAGAATGGAAACCAATCCTAAATGTCTTATAACCTCCGACATAGATGTGGTGCACAACACACCGATAATCAAGACTTACTAGACACGGTTCAGAGACACTTTCCGAGGATTAATCGCTCGATACCACTTTTGTCACGACCAACCGGCCCGTGGATCGTGCCTTACCTGCACCCTAGTGATACAACATCGAGAAAATCAGGAAATAAAAACATGAACATGAATTAAGAGACAAGATAAATAAACAAAGCCAACCAAAACAATGCTTTCATCATATATACATAAATACCCGAATAGTTATCCTTTACAAACCCCGCCACAACAAAGCATGCACTTCCAAGATTTTTACACAAATATGACGGACAGGCCCCGCCATACCTCAATGTATAAGAATCTACATGCACTGTGGTAACATACCAAAAGATAAGCCTCAAGAAATGGGCTTCCCGACACGAATCGTGATCCTATGAGCGAGATCCACCACCAGACTCAACTCGCGATGAACGCACTTCTCAAGGTCGCATAACAGTACCAAGTATGTGAAATCAGAAAAGATCAGAATGAAATCATAATAGTCTATATAAAGCAGTGAGACATGTATGATAACCGCATGAAATACGCGACTCGCCATCTCGCGACTTGTAAAATCGATGAGATACGCGACTCGCCATCTTGTAGACTCGTAAAATCGATGAGATACGTGACCGCCCATCTTGGGACTCGTAAAATCGATGAGATACATGACCGCCCATCTCGCGGGACTCGTAAAATCGATGAAATACGCGACTTCGCCATCTCGCGACTCGTAAAATCGATGAAATACGCGACTCGCCATCTCGCGACTCGTAAAATCGATGAAATACGCGACTCGCCATCTCGTGGGACTCGTAAAATCGATGAAATACGCGACTTCGCCATCTCGTGGGACTCGTAAAATCGATGAATACGCGACTTCGCCATCTCGCGACTCGGTGTATAATCGTTTATAACAAATCAACCGGCCCTCCATCGAGAGACGCGGGGGTACAGAAATACAACAAAGGCTATCACAACAAGCATAGACAGTTTCACAACAACAAGCATAGGCAAGCTTCACAACAAACAAGCATAGGCAAGTTATACACAACTCAAAGTACTTTCATTTTATGCCAAAGTCTGGGTTTTAACCCTAAAGTACTACGTACGTTAAATTCCTTTTAAAGATCAATTTCTTTTACAAAGGTCACCCGATACCCGTAGTATAAAAATAGAGTGACTAACGTTGTTAAGTAAACCAAAATGCTTTCCTTTGTAAAATCAAGTAACAACCTTATTTTCCAAACGTTCAAGTTTGCCTAATTTCAAATGCTCAAGTTTCTCATTTTAGAAAAGGTTTCGTAGTTCATAGTTTTAAATCCTTTAAAACATAATTCTCCTTTAAACGTTTTGAGAAACATATGTCTTATATGTGAGTAGGTTATTCTTGTTTATAATCAATCTTAATAAGCAGCCATGATCTAGGGAATGTAATATCATTTTGTCTTATCTTAGCTTCTATGCAGATGGAGGTTTCTACTGGTTTTAATACCATACTTCATTATTCAATACATTTTCCTTTATTAACGCTGCAGTGGTTTGTCGATACTCATTCTGATTTCCAAAATCAGTAAACCATTCTTTTTATCACTCTTAAGACGTTATACCTAACTTCCCATAAAGCTAGTACAACTCTTATGTTTTCAAAGCCAAGTATTACTTTTCTTTCAAAAAGGTCTTGTTGAAACACTTCAAGTTCTTTAATACTACACATCAAATCCTGCTATAAGTCAAATCGCTACCCTTTGAAACCACAAAGCATTTTCTACCTACATAAAGTCATATAACCAACTTCCCATAAAGCCGCTATAACACTTTATGTTTCAAACCAATCAAATACATTAAACACACGTACGCTTCACCGCATTACATAGTTATACACATATCATGCTAGAACAGATAGAAGAGGTTCACATACCTCGCGACGATTATCGACTAATAGCAAAGTGATCCAAGTACTCTCAAACCGCTGGCTACTCCTTAAGTCAAGCAGATCACGCCATACACGCAGACTTCAACCTATAGAGGCCACAAGGCGCCTATTAACATCCTAGATCTCAATGTAGAATATTCTACGTAAAATTCGGCAAAGACTCTCCCGCAACAACAGAAATCTCCTCCTCTATCGAGGCCTGGCTACCAAGCCAACCGGGGGTTAACACGCCTAACCTGACGTACAATTCTACTACACAAGAATGCTACACAAGTCCATCAGAATACCCCATGTAATTACAGCTCAGCTTTCTTTAAATTCGTGCTTAAGTCGCAAGACATTGCCGTAAGTATTATTCAGCTTAAGTCAAAAGACATTGCCGCACAACTATGTTCAGTTCTATATATAGTATACTTAACTATATACTCCTACAACATGTAATTTCCAATTACAAATGTAAGGTCAAGAATGTTTACCTCGATAAGCCCAAAATTATCCGAGTTTATATGTCGATCCCGAGCAAGGTTTAGCCACTACTCCGCGCGCTCCGACTCCGCCTCCAACCAACCCTTAGAAGTTCTAACCAACTTCTACTTATAACTTCAACTACGTGAAGATTTACTTAGGGTTTCGTTTTAGTGATCGAGGGAAAGTATAATGGTATTTTCTGGCTTGTATAAGTGTAACCTTGGGAATACTACAAGGTATTCGGGCTAAGGTATTTGGACATTATAACAATACTAGAGAGTATTTCTATACCACAACAAGGGTATTTATACGAGACAACTAGGTCAGTGTGCACTTCTGCCAGTGGCACCACAAAGGGGAGTGGAGGCTCTCGCCAAGGGCCTTGCTCAAAGGGGAGGGGCTTGATGATAGCAAGACAAGAGGGAGGAGTATTTGAGACTTAGATAGATTGCTCAAGTTTTGACGAAGAAAGTCTCCAACAAGGAGTATTTATAAGCAACCAAAGGCCAACCAACGGCCAAGATGAAGACAAGTGGTGCAAGTGTAGGGCTAGATTTTAACCATGCTGACCTTATCCATCTACCACACAACTTGCACAAAAATATCCTACCAACTAAAGTAGCCCAAATCGCCCAAGCTTGCCGCCCCTAAGCTTCCAATGCGAGGTGACACACGCCACCCTCCCGCTGGTCCAAAATGTTTCGCCTCTAAAAATCCGCAAAAATTAAAAATGTCATAGCCTAATTTTCCCTACGAAAGTCGTGGGAAACGCTTCGCCGAAAAACGACTTATCGGTGTCAGGTACAAATTTCAAGCTTGCCTAACTTAAGGCTCAAATTATTATACGACGCTCACGCATACATACCGAAATACGGTATAACAGAGGCCCGCCTTTACCTAAGGTGGTACTTCGACGGGAGTTACGCGACGCCGCTAGCCCCAGAGAGTTTAGAGCAAGAGTGCAGCTACCGAGACCGCGATACCGAGCCTCTAGTCCCGCGCCAGAGCCGAGGATATGAGTTACAAGCACGGCCCCGCATTAGCTAGTCCGTGGCCGGGAATGAGGACGGACGGAGCCGTGGTTCCGATAGCATCGTGAGTTCACCCTAGATCCGATAGTTTTGAGACTTCGTGACTTCGAGTTGCACCACCCGAGTCCTATGGATCGAGAACCAAGATCCTCGTGGAGTTTATTCGACAGCTGCAGCGATCACGAAGGTGATCAAGACCTTAGAGGCATTTCACACACGCTTTCTTGCCCTCGCAGTATGGCGAGAGCTCGCGCATAGATTTTTGATGTCGAGGTGACGCGCGACGGCTCGTAAATATAGTATGGAGTTTGACTGTTGACTCGCCATGCCCCCGCTTTAGTGGCGTATACGGATAGAGTGCACCGATATGTCACCGACTTGACGATTATCTAGTAGAGAGTTGTACAAGAGTAGCTCTTCACCGCACGGACATTGCCCGTGATACGTGCTTACGCACGCAGATCGAGGAACGTAGAGATCGACTGATTAACCAAGATCGCAGTAAGAGGCCGTAACAAAGCAGGTCTTTTGGTAACTTTCGAGGCGGACCTTTCGTATAATCACATGCGCCCGCCAAGATGCAGTGGTTCTCCGCTGCACTTCAGACGCTCGGGTATTTAGGAGTTGGTCGTAACCCGTGGTTTCCGCTCACGATTTACAGTTCTAGCCACCAGATTCGCTTCTCGTTGTTCACTATGTGGTAGACGTCATCCCGAGGAAATGTCTTTTTTTTTTTACTAATGCGTGTTTTACCAGCGGCCGTAAGGGCCATGGGAAGAGAGAATTTCTTAGTAGGAGGGCTACAGGTGGGATGAAGTAGCCTACCAAGTCGGGCCATGATTCAGCTGGCCGGAGATAAGGGGGTGTTAGCTGAGAGGCCACCCCACCCCTGCATGGCCGTGGTAGGTGTTCTTATGGGAAGTGTCGACTACTGATAGCTTATGACACAGGCCATTTTATGAGAAATTGTCCGACTGAGGTAGCGGATGTTACGACTCACCTTCGTGATCGTGGTCGTTCATCACCTTCAGAGTTATACACACAGGCGTGATTATGATTAGAGCGACAAAGGGAAAGTGAGGTAGTAGTTACAGAGATATCTTCAGCCCTTAAGAGACTTGTTTAGGTTGCCTATAAGTTAGAACTGTCGTCCGACTTAGGAGGCAAGACGTCCAGATTTCATGCTATGTTGGAAGAGTATCTGAGATCCATCCAGAGTGTTCCCGCTAATGATGACCAAGTCGAGATAGTAACCCCAGATTTTGGAAATCAAGCAATGATGTAAATGTGGTACGATAGTAGGAAGAGTTCGAGTGTACGGCGAAGGTAATGACGAGTAAGAAAAGAGGCTAAGATGCAGCAAGCATTGGTTGTCCTTTTATGTCAAGAGGGGAAGACAAAGATCCTTGGACCACGGGTGGAAGTTTTTGTGTTGTTATACACGTTAGAGGGATTCTCGCCGCTTGGATTGAGTTTTTGCCAGATGTTGTATTATGGCCATGATGGCATATTTTATTTCGTAAGTATAAGAGGGAAGACTATACCACATACGTATGTTTGGGGATTCTAGAAGGAACATTCGACGAATGTTTCTGCCGGGGAAGAATGTTACACCCTCGTAGTTCCGTGGTATGTATATGAGGACATACGACGTAAATACGACATTAAAATCGGAAAGAAGAAAGACGTGATTTTTCACTAAAAGTTTCCAATTTTGTGTAGGAAAAAGTTCATTAACGGGAATTGATTCCCGCATTTGGTATTCGGACTTTTTGGAATTTTTAAGATTTATGGAATTTTATTTCCGAATTGGTCACGCTGGGCCCACTGAGAATTTACTATTTTAAGGGCCCACTTTATTTTCGGATTTTTGTCATTACGTTTATTTTCGGAATATGAAATATTTTGATTTAGCAGGGGGCTACACGTGTCACCCCATGTGGCCAAGTGGCCGAATTGATGAAAGACACTGCACGGACGCAGTGACAAGGGCAAGTCACTTGTCCCATTTTGTGGTAGGCAAATGGTTGGTAAACTACCCACCCACATGTCCCCAATCTACACCTTACATTTGCTTAAATCTTGACCCTTGATTCTTCTATATATACCCCCATAAGTTGAAGACAATTTTCATCCCACACTTAAGCTTCCACGGCAAAATACTCCTCCCTTTGTAGTTGTTTTCGCCCCTCCCCCACTTGAGTAGAAAATACTTTGAGTATTATTGTATAATCCCAAATACCTTGGCCTAGTATCCCTAGCAGTATTCCAAAGTTATTTCAATACTAGGAGCCCGGAAATACTACTTTATTCCAATAGTTGCTAAACGGCTCCTAGAAAATCTTCATAGCTTAGATGAAGTTGTTACAGGTTGTTTAGAAACTTCTGGCGGTTGCTTGGAGCGGTTGGAGCGTAAGAAGGAGCTAAACGCTGCTCAGATCGAATTTAATCTTGGATAATTTTGGGCTTATCGAGGTAATGATCTATGCTCTCTATCAGAATCGATATTACATATCAGAGTAGTTTAGAATCGAGTATAAGATATATTGACGGATGATTAAAAATAATTGAATCAGATTTACATTGACCGTATTTACAGAGACTTGTTGTATTATCGTGGAGTAAAATTGTACACGCCCGTTAGACGGTAACCCCCGGAATTGTTGGTTCGCAGCGTGCCTCGCTGGAGAGGAGATTTAGGTGGTCGCAGTGGGAGGTGCCGCGAATTTTCCGTAGAATATGGAACCTTGTACTTAGAATTATTCTACGAAGAGTTCTAGAGGTTGATAGACGCTTTGTGACCATTATAGGTGAAGTACTACGAGTAGCGATTCTACTCGGCGGGTGGAAAAGGCCAGTGCGTTGTAGTACTTGGAGCATTTTGCTAATCGTCGATAATCGTCGCGAGGTATGTGAACCTCTTCCTATCCTTACTAGCATGATGTTTTGTAAACTATGTAGTACAGAGACGCATACGTGTTAAATGAGTTTTGGTTGGTTTAAAACCTAAAGTGTTATAATAGCTTTATGGGAAGTTAGTTATAACGACTTTATGTAGGTAAAAGAATGGTTTATTGATTTTAGAAGTTAAGAGACTTGATCTTAAAAGATAAGAGACTTGACTTAATTGACTTGATATGAATTTTGTTCAAAAGTGTAAAACCTCATTCGTGAGTAATGAGGATTTGGTTTTAAAGAATAATGTTTTGTCGATTTCGAAATGAGAATAAGTATCGAACAAACCATCGCAGCTAATAATAAAGGAAAATGTATTGACAAGTAATTAATTATATTAAAACCAAGAGAAACCTCCATCCGCATAAGCTAAGATAAGACAAAATTGTATTACATTTTTTAGATCATGACTGCTTTAATAAGATCATTATAAACAAGAATAAACTGCTCACACATAAAACACATGTTGTTCAATTGTTTTAAAAGAGATTACTGTTATACCCCGTATTTCCAGAGTATGTACGCGAGGACGTACGTAGGAAATTTTGAACTTCAAATAGGCTTGGCCGATTTAATTTTGTGCACAACACCCGGTTAGAGTCGCTTTTACAAACGCTTTCACGCCTTTCGTAGGGAATTTCCGCTATGTCCTTTCTAATTTTTATGGATTTTTCCGAGAGACGAACGTGTTTGATCAACAAGAGGCGCCACTTGGCACCCTCTCATCGGGACTTCAATCGCCCATTTGGACGAAATGGTTGTGCAAAGGCACGCTTTTGTTGCCTTGACAAAGTCAAGGGTAGGTAGGATATTTGTGTTTGGTAAATCCTAGCCCTACACTTGCCTAACACACGGATTGATCTCGCCATCGGTTGGCTTTCACTGGCCTATAAATACCCACCCCTTTGACGAACTTATTCATCCACAAATTTGCCTAAGTCTTGAAAGCCTCCTTCTCCCTCCCCTCAGGTTGAAGTTCGCCAAGAGGCCTCCCCTCTCCTAGAGGCCTTGGCCGAGGTACACCCCTCCTAGTCAGGGCCGTGGGGTACCCCTAGCTTAGTTGCTTTCAGATAATACCCCTCTTGGTAGAATACTCTCAAAAGTATCGTTATAATGCCCAAATTACCTTAGCCTATACCTTGTAGTATTCTAAGGTTATACTTGTACAAAAAGCCCGTAAATACTATTATACTTCCCACACTACAAAACCGAAACCCTAGGGAAATCTCCATAGTCCGTTGAGTATTGTGTGGCTGGTTAGAACTTCTAAGGTGGTTTAGAGCGGTCGAGCGCCTGAGTCGAGCTAAACGATTGCCCAGTGATCGACTTTAAGCCAGGATAATTATGGCTTATCGAGGTAATTATCTGTCCTCTATTGTAATTGGAAATTACATAATTGCTGAATATATAGTCAAGTATACTATATAATGAAATCGAACGTAGTTATCGCAATGTCTTTCGACTTAAGCCCGATTAATACTTACTGCAATGTCTCGCGACTTAAGCCCAATTTAAAGAAGAGTACCGAATCAGAATTACATAGGTCAGACAGAGACTTGTGTAGAGTACCGCGAGTAGAATTGTACCCGCTGGGTTAGATATATAACCCCATGGTTGGCTTGCAGCCGCCGATAGAGAGAGAGATTTACGCCATGTGGAGCGCCGAATTTTCAGAGAATGTTCTACGAAGAGACCTAATGTTAATAAGCGCCTTGTGGCCTTATAGGTCAAGTACTACGCAGGGTGCGATCTACGTGGCTTAAGGAGTAGCCGACTTGGAAGTACTGAGCGTTTTGCTATTAGTCGATACTCGACGCGAGGTACGTGAACCTCTTCCTATCTCTTCTAGCATGATACGTGAACTATGTAGCACGGTAGACGATACGTGCTAAATGTATTTGATTATGTAAACATAAAGTGTTATAACGGCTATGGGAAGTTGGTTATAACACTTTACGTTGGTTAGAAAATACACGTGGTTTTTAAAAGGTAAATCGATTTGAACTATAATCGCTTGTTATGTGTTAATAAAGAACTTGAAGTATTTCAAAAGATTTTGAATCATTTTGAAAGAAGAAGTAATATTTGGTTTTTGAAAACTTAAGAGTTATACTAGCTTTACGGGAAGTTAGGTATAACGCTTAAGAATGTTTTATCGATTTCTAAATCGAACGTATCGACAAACCATCGCAGTTAATAAAAGGAAATGTTTTGTCTAATTAAGCATTATAAAACCAGAGAAACTTCCATCCGCATAGAAACTAAGATGAGACAAAATGATATTTCCTAGATCATGGTCGTCAGAATAAGATTGTTATAAACAAGAATATCCTACTCACATATAAGGCTTAGGTTTCTCGATTGTTTAAAGGAGAATTATATTCTTAAATGAATAAGACTATGAACTACTAAACCTTTCTAAAATTAGGCAAACTTGAACATTGGAAAAGAATGTTGCTACTTGATTTTACAAAGAGAAGTAATTGATTTACTTTAAAAAGATAATCACTCTATGCTCATATACTACGTATCAGGTGGTTTTTCGGGGAAGTAACGATCTTTTAAAGATTTAATGTATGAAGTACTTTGGGGATAAAAATTCTAACTTGTTAGTAGAAAGTACCTTGTGTGAATAACTTGATTGTATTGGTTTGTGATAGCCTTGTAATACTTTCTGTTGACTTGATAAGTAAGCATGTTAGATGCTACGCGTGTTAGTATTCGTGATTATTATGTGAGTGGTCACTTCGCCAGGCTTACGCTGTTAAACGTTAAGCCCGCTGTACTATTATTGTATCACATACCCTCGACTTATTATACCGAGGGCTTGCCACCCTTGACGCGGTCTTTACGCCTACGCGGTCCTCGTGACTACGCGAGCGCGGAGCTCCAGGATTTGATCATTCCGGTGTTTAGCCCGACGCGGGGATTCCTACGCGGTCCGCTGAGACTATGCGGTCTTTTGAGACTACGCGGTCGCGGAGCCCAGGCAGATACCGAGGGTCACGCCTTCGACGCGGTATACCTCAAAGCGTCCGGGACCACGATTCGAGGAATACCTCACGCGGTCCGCAGTGACCCATGGAGTCGCGAGAGTTCCAGAATAGACGCCGACATTGATATCGCGCGTGGCCGCCTTCGATCACGCGCGCGGCCCAGAAAGACCTCGGATACGCTTGTGGTATTTTTGGCATCGCTGGTCTTAAGAGCTCGCCATGCCTTCGCATTTGCCCCGCACGCTTTATCAGGATAACTTTGAGGCGCGAGTCCCCGACTTGACATGATCGCTATTTGTTGTGGATCGTAGTTTGCTTATCATACATGTCTCCCGCTTTATAGACTATTATGATTTCATTTACGATTTTTAGTTTCACATACTCTGCACTCCAGATCGACCTCCTTCGGCCGCTCACGCCGCAGTCGAGGTACACCGCCGCTGATCCTAGCTCGTGGTCACAGTCAACAGATGGAAAGCTCCGCTTCTCCGAGGCTTATCACGTAAAGTCCCCGTCAGATAGTGTTTACATTCGTGGGTTTGGGCCCCGCCCCGCCATCGTTGTCGATCATTCTGTGAGGTCAGTAGTACCGTGGCAAGGTGGTTTGTAAAAAGGATTAAACTGCTCATTTGTAATGTTGTTATTTATATACGCCGAAAGGCGAGTTTTCTCGACATCGCTTTGTACTTCCATTTCACGATGTGTTTTATGTTCACTGACACTGATGTCAGGTCACTAGTGGTGCCCGGTAGGCACCACCACGCCCGCTGGTCGTGACAATTACGTTATATAATGATTAAGACCATGAAGTTATGAAATCTTTCAAAATAAGAGACTTGAATATTTGAAATTACGCAACTTGAACTTTTGGAAAAGTATGTTGTTACTTGACTTTAAAAAGGAAAGTGTTTTGTTTAAAGGAAGGCATAATATTGCTTTAGTTGATTTAAAAGGAAAGCATGGTATTATCTTAACTGCCTTAAAACAAATTTAAATGTTATGGTAGATTCTATACCGCGCCCACGTGGATAGACCGAGAATGTATTTCACCCGACACCGCATCCACGGACGGACCGAATGTATTTCACCCGACACCGCTGGCCGATGGACGGACCGGAATGTATTTCACGACACCGCCGCCCACGATGGACCGAATGTATTTCACTCGACACCGCTGGCCCACGAGATGGACCGAATGTATTTCACCCGACACCGCTGGCCCACGGATGGACCGGAATGTATTTCACCCGACACCGCTGGCCCACGGGACGGACCGGGAATGTATTTCACCCGACACCGCGTCCATGGGATGGACCGGGAATGTATTTCACCCGACACCGCGTCCATGAGATGGACCGGGAATGTATTTCACCCGACACCGCGTCCACGAGATGGACCGGGGATGTATTTCACCCGACACCGCGTCCATGGGATGGACCGGGAATGTATTTCACCCGACACCGCATCCATGGGATGGACCGGGAATGTATTTCACCCGACACCGCGTCCATGGGATGGACCGGGAATGTATTTCACCCGACACCGCGTCCATGGGATGGATCGGGAATGTATTTCACCAGACACCGCGTCCATGAGATGGACCGGGAATGTATTTCACCCGATACCGCGTCCATGGGATGGACCGGGAATGTATTTCACACGACACCGCGTCCATGGGATGGACCGGGAATATATTTCACACGACACCGAGTCCATGGGATGGACCGGGAATGTATTTCACACGAAACCGAGTCCATGGGATGGACCGGGAATGTATTCCACACGATACCGAGTCCATGGGATGGACCGGGAATGTATTCCACACGATACCTAGTCCATGAGATGGGCCGGAAATGTATTCCATACGATCCGACACCGAGTCCATGAGATGGGCCGAGACATGTTATACGTATCACACGATTTATACCTAGATCGCGGCATGGCGGGCGAGTTCCACGCACGAGGGATGACTTTGAGGCGTGAGTCCTCGACTTGACATGATCGCTTATGTTGTGAATTGTAGTTTTGTTATCATACATGTCTCCGCTTTATTTTAGATCGTTATGATTTCGCATGTGATTTTCGCCACATACTGGTACCGTTAGATCGACTCCTTCGGGGCCGCTCACGCCGCAGGTAGGTACACCGCCAGGATCCTCGCCAGTGATCACAGCTCAGCTCGAAGCCCGCTTTCCTAAGTTTATTCGTATAGTCCTCGCCGCTGGTACTTACATTCGTGGGTACGGCGGCCCCGCCCCGCCATAGTTGTTGTTACACTCTAGAGGTCCGTAGTACCGCTGCGCGTGGTTTATAAAGCGATGTAATCGCTCTGCTATATATTTATACACGGCGTGACCGCTGGTTAGCCTGCTTTGTTATATCTCGCTTCCGCTAAGTTTTTATTTCACCGGTTTTTCTCTCGATGTTGTATCACTAGGTGCCCGGTAAGACACCACCACGGCTCAAGTCGGTCGTGACAAGCACTTCCTCGCTTTACTCAATTCTCCACCTTATCAAGGCCCGATAATAGTAACCAACATGCCATAAATAAGGCGCAATAACCAAATTTAAAGCATGGATAACACGCCCAAACGGAACGCGATTAACAATCTCTCCTTCATAACAACAATAATTAAAGAAGGGATAACACGCCCAAACTAACGCGACAACAATCTCTCCTTCATAACAACAATGTAAATACAGTCTAAAGTAAATACGGTCCAAAGTAAATACGGTCCAAAGTAAATACGGTCCAAAGTAGATACGGTCCAAAGTAGATACGGTCCTTAAGTAGATACGGTCCTTAAGTTGGGGTCCTTGTCCAACTTTTACAATTTTACTTATTCAATTACTTCATTAGTCTTCCAACTTATATTCCAATCTTTATATAAGTTATAGTTTCTTTGTTGTTAATTTCTTAGTAAGTAATGAATATATTTTTACCATTTTAATGGCTAATATGCCAATTCTCCTTTTAACATCTTAACATGATCCAAATCTTTCCTTATATCTCATATTCCATAATATACTTCCAATATATGTATAATATCCAATATACATAATAATCAACTTTACAAAGAGGTTAAGGTTCATTACCTCAATAATAGCCCAAAAATATCCAAGAACTTAAAGTCGTTCCAAAGCAAGTCTTAGCTCCAAATATTTGTGTTTTAGCTCCAAATCTTTGTGTTCCAAACCACCACAAGTCACCCTTAGAAGTTCCTAACCAACTTTTATTCAAGAATTGACTCCAAAAAGTGAAGAACACTAAAAAACCAAATCTGTCCACTCTCGGCTTTGTGAGGATTTTTGAGGCTAGGGGTGTGAAATTGTCACGACCCGATTCCGGGCCCGTGACTGGTGCCTTACCCCGGGCACCCTAGTGATACAACATCAGAGTAATCAATGAACATAAACGATACAAGACATATTATGAAATATGAAACAATAACTGAGAAAACTTGCCTTTCTAAGATATATGTAAATAACAACTTTTCAACATGAATAGCTTTAACTTTTACAAACCCCGCCACAACAAAGATTACATGCACTCTAAGAATGATATGACAACAATGGCGGACAGTGGCCCCGCCAAACCCCGAATGTAAACACTTACTACGACAGGGACTATACCATCGATAAGCCTCCGAGAAACGGAGCTTCCAAACGCCAAATCGTGACTCGAGAGCTAGGATCAACGATCGCGTGTACTTCAACTCGCGCAGATTTAACGCAACCCCGGCGAGGTCGATAACAAAAATTTGTACGTGAAACTAAAATATCTGAAATGAAATCATAATAGTCTATAAAGCAGAGACATGTATGATAAGCAAAACTACGCTCACAACAAATAAGTAGTCATGTCAAGTCGTGACTCACACCTCAAAGTTATCACAATAAAACCGCACGGCAAGTACGGCGCATAGCCGACTACTAAGACCCACGCACTAAAAATACCACAACCGTATCCCGAGGTCTTTCTAGACCGCACCACATGATCGGCCGCCACTCGCCGCAATATCAACGCGCGCCTATCCTCGAACTCTCGCAGCCCGCATAGGTCACACACTGACCCGCACGAGGTATTCTCGAATCACGGTCCTGCATCACCGAGGTATACCCCGCATCGGCGCATTAACCTCAGATCCGCCTAGGCTCCCGCAACCCGCATAGTCTCAAAAGACCGCATAGTCTCAACAGCATCGCATAGGAATCCCCGCATCGTGCTAAACACCCGAATGATCAATCCCGAGCTACCGTGACTCGATAGTCACGAGGACCGTGATAGCCGGAAAGACCCGCATCAAGGGTGGCAAGCCCTGTGATAATAAGTCAAAGCGGTATGTGATACAATAATAGTATTAACGCTTAACGCTTAACAACGTAAGCACAACAAGGATGACCCCTTACAACACGATCACACAAGATACTAACACACGAAGATCCTAACATTTTCACTTATCACATCAACAAGAAAGTATTTACAAGGCTATCTCAAACCAAAGACAATCAAGTTATTCACACAAGGTACTTTAAGCTAACAAGTTCGTATCTACCCCTAAAGTACTTCATACATTAAATCTTTTAAAAGATCCGCTGCTTTCACATAAGTCACACAATACCCGTAGTATAAAATAGAGTGATCTGTTTTTAAATAAACTAAAACACTTACCTTTGTAAAATCAAGTAACAACATTATTTTCCAAACGCCCAAGTTTGCCTAATTTCAAATGTTCACGCTTTCTTATTTTAGAAAGGTTTCAGAGTTCATAGTCTTATTCATTTAAGAATATAATTCTCTTTAAACAACTGAGAAACATAAGTCTTATATGCGAGTAGATATTCTTGTTTATAACAATCTTATTACAAGAAACTGTGATCTAGAAATATCATTTTGTCTCATCTTAGCTTCTATGCAGATGGAAGTTTCTACCGGTTTTAATAATACTTAATTAGTCAAAACATTTCCTTTTATTAACGCCGCAGTTGGTTTGTCGATACACATTCTGATTCAAATCAAGAAAACATTCTTAAGCCGTTATACCTAACTTCCCATAAAGCTAGTATAACTCTTAAGTTTTTCAAAACCAAGTATTACTTCTTCTTTCAAAATGATGCAAAATCTTTTGAAATGCTTCAAGTTCTTTATTAACACATAACAAGCCGCTTATAGTCCAAATCGCTACCTTTTAAAGACCACAAGTATTTTCTTACCAACATAAGGTCGTTATAACTAACTTCCCATAAAGCCGTTATAACACTTTATGTTTTAAATCAATCAAATACGCTTAGCATACGACGCTCACCGCACTACATAGTTCACACATATCATGCCAGAAGAGATAGGAAGAGGTTCACATACCTCGCGACGAGTATCGACTAATAGCAAAACGCCCAAGTACTTCCAACCGCTTGGCTACTCCTGCCAAGTAGATCGCGCCACACGTAGTACTTCAACCTATAAGGCCACAAGGCGCTTTATTAACATTTAGATCTCATCGAGAACATTCTACCGAAATTCGCAAAGACTTCCCCGCAACAACAGAAATCTCCTCTCTACCGAGGCCGCTACCAAGCCAACCAGTGGGGTTATACGCCTAACCCTAACTGTACAATTCTACTCCACTGCACTACTACACAAGTTCACCGTAATACCCTCATGTAATTACAACCAAGATTCTTCTTTAAATTCAGCTTAAGTCGCAAGACGTCGCGTAAGTATTATTCAGCTTAAGTCAAAAGACATTGCCGATAACTACGCTCACTCTCTATATAGTATACTTCAACTATATATTCTAACAATATGTAATTTCCAATCACAATAGAGGGACGAGATAATTACCTCGATAAGCCCATAATTATCCTAGTTTAAATGTCGATCCTGAGCAAGGTTTAACTCCTACTCTGCGGCCCGACCCGCCTCCAAACAACCCTTAGAAGTTCTAACCAACTTCTACTTATGACTTCAACTACGGTGAAGATTTTCCTGTGGTTTCGGTTTTGTGGATCGACTAAGTATAATAGTATTTTCTGGCTTTTCAGATAGGTATAACCTTAGAATACAACAAGGTATACTTAAGGTAATTGGGCATTATAACAATACTTTGAGAGTATTTCTACCAAGAGTGGTATATTATACGAGAACAACACCACTAGTGAGTGGGTGAAGTCTCGCCACAAGGCCACACAAGTGGGGAGTGGCTCTGCCAAGGGGAGGGACGAGAACAACAACAAGAGAGGAGGATTTTAACACTTAGAGATTTCAGGAAAGGATTTAAGAATTCATCAGCCGAGAGGGTATTTATAGGTCAAGGGATGGCCAACCAAAGGCCAAGATTAAACCAAGTGTTAGCAAGTGTAGTGGCTAGGATTTACTACACACAAATATCCTACCAACCTCGACTTTAGCCAAGGCACAAAAACGTGCCTTACATAGCCTATTTCGCCCAATCGACGATTTGCCACCAATCGAGGTGCCAAGTGTCGCCTCCCGCTGGTCCAAAATGTTTCGCCTCTAAAAATCCGCAAAATACTAAATGACATAGCCGGAAATTCCCTACGAAAGTCAGGAAACGCTTTCACTAAAAATGACTCTAATCCGTGTCAGGAACAAATTTAATTCGCCAAGCCACTTTGCCTACTCAAGGCTTTAAACTTTTATACGCACGCCTCACGCATACTGGAAATACGGGTATAACATTCTCCTCCTTAGAAACATTCGCTCCGAATGTTCCTTCTAAATCTTAAGACAAACGCCGCCAAGATAGTCTTCACCGCTATACTTACGAAAACAATCCCGCCACCACGCCACGTAAAACACCCGCGCATACTTCTATCTAAGTCCACGAGGAAAACACCTCTAATCATCACCACAAAACACTTCTCACCGGGTCTAAAATATACTTCCTTCGCACCTTCTCTTTACAAAAGAAATGATCACATCTACGCCGCCATACATGCTCGCTTCTCTCTTTACTCGTCAGAGATACCACTTTGTCACTTTGCTCGAGGCATTAACCTTCTCAAAGCACTCCAACAAATGGTACCACTTTGTCACTTTGTCGCGAGCCTTGCCCGACGATCCAACAAATGGTACCGGCCGCCATGATCCCGAGGATGTCAGACACTAACTCATACCACATTCGATACGGCTTCAGATTCAAAACTCGGTTACTATCTCTAACGTGGTCATCATAATCGGGAACACTGACGGATCTCCGATACTTCCCGAACATCACAATACGAAGACCGACGCGACCGCTTCCTACGCCGGACGGCAAATGCTAACATATAGGCAACCCGCCTATCCTTCACATGAACTCACAAAGGCCCAAAGTAACTCGCTAAGTTCCTCGCTTCAAAACTCGCCGCACTCCAAACCGGGTGGTACTTTCAAGAAGACCGACCACCAACTCAACTCTGCGCCGCCGCCGATTATCCGCACGATTTCTCGTAGCCGCCGTAACTTCTTCTAGACAAGCTTCACTATCCACATACCGGAACAAGCTCAACCAACCGTCAACCTTGCCAACATCGAACCAATCGACCGACAACTTACACTTCCGCCTCTTACAAGGCTTCATAAGGCGATATCCGAACACCAAATGGTAGCTTAAACACTCCTTCAACAGAGACAACACTCGCAACTATCCTCAAATCCAACACCGCCCGGTGGCGAACGTGATTCTCGACTCACCGAAGTTCCTATCTCGCTCGTAAAACTTTTAGAAAACGAAAAATAGCCACAACTCGGGCTTCACTGTTCGACATAAGGCGGCGTAGGCACCTGCAGCCTTTCAACCTTTCGATAACTCAACACACCAGTAAACGGCCCCGATCAAGAACACGTACTGGGCTGCTCCATCGCCCGACCATCGGTCGAACGCATCCACGAACTCGCACGCTGGTTAACTAAACTGGGCCTAACACCTCACAACCCTAACACAAGGCGGACCACCACAACCTGACCCCACCACCAAACCTACCGCTGGTCGACCCGCAACGTGGCCTCAACCCGACCCAAGAACGCCGCACAATACTAGCTCCCGATCCGAACAATCTCACTAATCACGCTTTGAAAACCTAGCGTCTTCTTAGCTCAACTACCCCCTTTCATTCCACAATTACTAGGACCTATCCCAACATAACTCAC
Organism: Przewalskia tangutica; assembly: GCA_029844215.1. NCBI lineage: Eukaryota > Viridiplantae > Streptophyta > Magnoliopsida > Solanales > Solanaceae > Przewalskia > Przewalskia tangutica. Next base: position 93,354 of record JAQGDG010000303.1, on the reverse strand, counting down.
GCGCACTATGCACTTCCGATAAGGGTCAAACATAACACTACACCTTTCTCGAGACGGCCTCACCTCAAGGTCTTTACGTAAAAACTCTAAGGCTCACACCTTCTCTATCCCCAAAATCTTACTCTGCTAAACAACCATGATCTAATCACGACTAACACACCGCTATCGTAACATAGCACTTAAGGTATACTCACCTTATCACACATACCGATCTCTAGAGGGTTAAAGATATATCTATATCTACCGCTTCACTCCCTTAGTCGTTCTAATCAAACTCGCCTGTAGGCGCATAGCTGGGCAGGTGACGAACTACCCACCTGCATCAAGGCAAAGTCCTCCTACAAGGTCACCCATTCGACACATGGCTCCGACGGCCGCAGTACAACAAGTACCAACTAAAAGATGACATTCCCGATGACGCTCATCACATCGGAACTAAGCCCTCGGAGTTCACCAACTCCTCGCATACCCCGAACGCATCAACCCCGCGAGGACCTCTTTGCAGACCGCGGACGCGGCATAATCTAATCACGCGAGGTGACTCGCCAGAAAGTTACCAGCGACCTTGCCGCTCGCCCTCTTCTCGCCGCCCTTCGTTAACCCGCCGATCTCTACGCTTTCGGCCACGCGCATAAGCCCGCATACGTGCCATGCTTAAGCTTCAATCAAGAATTACTTTGCACAACCTCTCTTAGATAGTCATCAAGACCCGTGGTACATCGGTATAATCTCGTAGCCAAATCCATAGCTAGTAACAGGTCGCCTTTCTGCAATCTAAATTCATCGCTTCCTGGCCGTGGAACCAAGCGTTCATATATCATGGCCGCAGAGGCACCGCCGCCGCCGCATTAAACTCGCTGGGCTAGTGACGCCGCAGTAACTCCCGAACGAAGCACTACCCTAGGTAATGATTGGGCCCGTGCCCTCGCCACCCTCAACTCTACCGCAGCCTCCTGGCCGCTTTGCCCTCCCGGGCCCGGCTGCTCACGCGAGGCATAACGGCAGGAAAGAAATACGCCGTAGGGTCCAACTTACAACACAACTCTAAGGCACGATCTCAGAGTGAGAAGAATAGAAACCAATCCTAAATACCCTATAGCCTCCTCGACATCGCGTGGTGCACAACACACCGATAATCAAGACTTCATCGATACGGTTCGTAGACACTTTCCGAGGATTAATCGCTCGATACCACTTTTTCACGACCGATTCCGGCCCGTGGATCGTGCCTTACCCCGCACCCTAGTGATACAACATCGAGTAATCACGAACATAAACGATACAAGACATATTATGAAATATGAAACAATAACTGAGAAAACTTCGCTTTTCAAGATATATGTAAATAACAACTTTTTCAATATGAATGCTTTAATCCTTTTTACAAACCCCGCCCACAACAAAGCATTTCTGCACTTCTAAGAATGATATGATAACAACGGACAGTGGCCCGCCAAACCCCGAATGTAAACACTTACTACGACAGGACTATACCACCGATAAGCCTCCGAGAAACGAGCTTCCCAAACGTCAAATCGTGACCGAGAGCTAGGATCAACGATCGCGTACCTCAACTCGCAGATGAACGCAACCCCAAGCGAGGTCAAGACAACAGTGCACCGGTATGTGAAACTAAAAATATCAGAAATGAAATCATAATAGTCTATAAAGCAGAGACATGTATGATAAGCAAACTACGCTCACAACAAATAAGCAAATATGTCAAGTCGTGACTCACGCCTCAAAGTTATCACAATAAAACCGCACGGCAAGTACGGCGCATAGCCGACTACTAAGACCCACGCATCAAAAATACCACAAATCAGATCCCGAGGTCTTTCTAGACCGCACCACATGATCGGCCGCCACTCGCTCGCAATATCAATGCGCGCTGCCTATCCTCGAACTCTCGCAGCCTCCGCATAGGTCACACACGACCCGCATGAGGTATTCTCGAATCACGGTCCTGCATCGCCGAGGTATACCCCGCATCGGGCGCATTAACCTCGTATCCGCCTAGGCTCCCGCAACCCGCATAGTCTCAAAAGACCGCATAGTCTCAACAGATCGCATAGGAATCCCGCATCGTGCTAAACACCCGAATGATCAATCCCGAGCTACCGTGACTCGCATAGTCACGAGGACCGTGATAGCCGAAAGACCGTGATCAAGGGTGGCAAGCCCTGTGATAATAAGTCAAAGGGGTATGTGATACAATAATAGTACAACCGCTTAACGCTTAACAACGTAAGCACAACAAGGATGACCCCTTTACAACACGATCATCACACAAGATACTAACACACGTAGCATCCTAACATTTTCACTTATCACATCAACAAGAAAGTATTTACAAGGCTATCTCAAACCAAAGACAATCAAGTTATTCACACAAGGTACTTTAAGCTAACAAGTTCGTATCTACCCCTAAAGTACTTCATACATTAAATCTTTTAAAAGATCCGTTGCTTTCACATAAGTCACACAATACCCGTAGTATAAAATAGAGTGACTGCCTTTTTAAATAAACCAAAACACTTACCTTTGTAAAATCAAGTAACAACATTATTTTCCAAACGCCCAAGTTTGCCTAATTTCAAATGTTCACGCTTTCTTATTTTAGAAAGGTTTCAGAGTTCATAGTCTTATTCATTTAAGAATATAATTCTCTTTAAACAATTTGAGAAACATAAGTCTTATATGTGAGTAGATATTCTTGTTTATAACAATCTTATTACAAAGAAATTGTGATCTAGAAATATCATTTTGTCTCATCTTAGCTTCTACGCAGATGGAAGTTTCATCGGTTTTAATAATACTTAATTAGTCAAAACATTTCCTTTTATTAACGCCGCAGTTGGTTTGTCGATACACATTCTGATTTCAAATCAAGAAACATTCTTAAGCCGTTATACCTAACTTCCCATAAAGCTAGTATAACTCTTAAGTTTTTCAAAACCAAGTATTACTTCTTCTTTCAAAATGATGCAAAAATCTTTTGAAATGCTTCAAGTTCTTTATTAACACATAACAAGCCGCTTATAGTCCAAATCGCTACCTTTTAAAGACCACAAGTATTTTCTTACCAACATAAGGTCGTTATAACCAACTTCCCATAAAGCCGTTATAACACTTTATGTTTTAAATCAATCAAATACGCTTAGCATACGTGACGCTCACCGCATTACATAGTTCACACATATCATGCTAGAAGAGATAGGAAGAGGTTCACATACCTCGCGACGAGTATCGACTAATAGCAAACGCTCCAAGTACTTCCAACCGTCGCTACTCCTTAAGCCGCAGATCGCGCCACACGTAGTACTTCAACCTATAAGGCCACAAGGCGCTTATTAACATTTAGATCTCATCAGAGAACATTCTATCAAAATTCTAAGAAGATTTTCGCCCCGCAACAACAGAAATCTCCTCTCTACCGAGGCCGCTACCAAGCCAACCAGTGGGGTTATACGCCTAACCCTAACTGCACAATTCTACCCACTGCACTACTACACAAGTCTATCAGACACAAATTTCATGTAATTACAGCAAGATTCTTCTTTAAATTCAGGCTTAAGTCGCAAGACATTCTCCTCAGCATAGAAACATGAAAACTAGATGCACTGCCTCCAGGTCGGACGGCAGATCCAACTCATAGGCAGCCTTGCCTACCCTACGGACAATCTGATAAGGCCCAATGTACCTTGGGCTGAGCTTCCCTTTCTTCCCAAACCTCATCACACCCTTCATGGGTGACACCTTCAGGAAAACCCAATCAGCAACCTCAAACTCCAAATGTCGACGCTGATGATCTCGATACGACTGCCGACTCTAAGTCATTAATAATCGCTTCCCGGATAAGCTTCACCTTATCCACCGCTCACAACCAAGTCCGCCCGACTAATCGCACTCTCACCCACATCAAACCAGCCTTATCGCGACCTACACCTCCTCCCATAAGGCCTCATAAGGCGCCATACGGATACCGGAGCCGTAGCCGTTGTTATACGCAAACTCTACTAGCGCAAATGATCCTCCCAACTACCTCGAAATCAATAACACAGATCGCAGATATCCTCGTTGTCCGGATAGTACGACCGCCTGTCTGCTTGCTCGAGGACGGAATGCGATCGAGGCTCACTCGCATCCCTAATCCTTCCGAAAGACCTCCGTGTTAGCCAGAACCGGGCTCCTCTGTCCGATATGATAGATATAGGTACCCCATGTAGTCTCACGATCTCTCGAATGTAAAGTCTAGCGTAATCCTCGAAAAAGTCATCCCGGCGGAAGAAAGTGGGCTGATTTCACCTGGCCGACGATAACCTGATAGAATCACGCTTCCTCCGAAAAGTGCAGGTAACCCCGTAATAAAGTCCATATTGATCACCTCCCACTTCCATGTCGGAATCTCTATAGCTCGCAACAACCCACTGTGCCTCTCGTGTTCCACCTGACCTTCCGACAACTCGGCACCGAGCAACAAACTCGCAACGCCCTCTTCGTGCCGCCCCACCAATACACGTATCCGAGGTCGTGGTACATCTTTGTCGCACCCGACGGATAGAGTAACGCCGCGCGTGCTTCCCCTAGAACTCCGCCGTCAAGTCCCGCAATATCTAGAACACACAACTCCGCCTCAAACCTTAGCACCCCATCGTGCTACCGAATGGACCCTTCCTCACGAAGAGTCAGATCACGATACCGTGTCATAATCGGATTCTCATACTGTCGCCTCTTCACCTCCTCGACGATGGAAGACTCGGCAACCTCTCAAACCCGAACCCCACTACTATCAGCATCAATCAATCGGACTCTAAGGCTCGCTAGCTGATGTATCTAGCGGACCATGCCCCTCCTCTCGGTCGCACATCCGAGCAGACTACCCATCGATCTACGACTGCGGCATCCGCCACTACATCGCCTTCCCCGAGTGGTATAGATATCGACATCATAATCCTCGAGTAGCTCTAACCACCGCCTCGCCGCAAGTTCGCCTCCTCCGTCAAGATATACCGAGGCTCTCGTGGTCCGTAAATATCCACACGAACTCCATACAAATAATGTCTCAATCTTCAAGGCGTAATCACCGCGCCAACTCTAAGTCACGCGGGTAGTTCTTCTCATGCTTCGAGCCGCCGAGATGCGTAAGCTATAACCTCGCCTCGCCGCATCAACACACATCCAAGCCCGACGCCCGACGATCACAATAAACCACATAGCCGTCGACCTTTCGGAAGAGTAAGAACCGGGCGCCAACCTCTCCTTCAAGAATCGGAAGCCCTCACAAGCATCCGCCCATCAAACTTAGCCGCTTTCTCGAGTCACTTGGTCAAAGGTGCCAAATAGAAGCAAACTTCTCCACGAACCTCCGATAATACTCGCAAGTGCCCGTAAAGGCGCACTGCTTGCAGAAGAGTTCAGGCCAAGTCTCGATCGCCGATCTTTGCCGATCCACCGAATACCATCTACCCACAACGTGCTCCGTAAACGCCACCAAGCCAACCAAAACTCACACTTCTAAAACTTGCATACAACCGGTCACGAGAACTCTCAAGACCGCTCTCAAATGCTCCGCATGCCCCGCCTCCGAGCGAGAATAAATCAAGATGTCATCAATGAATACTATCACAAACGATCCAAAAATGGCTTGAACACTCGGCTCATCAAATCCATAAATACTACCGAGCATCGTCAAACCGAAAGACACGACTTCAACTCATAAAGCCTGCACGTCCTAACGCAAATTCTGTGGACATTCGCCTCCTAACTCGCACTGATGGTAACCATATCGTAGGTCTATCTCGAGAAACACCTCGCACTCGCAACCGGTCGAACAAGTCATCAATCCCGGAAGCGGTATTCGTTTAATAGTCACCTTGTTCACCGTCAGAATCAACACACATACGCAGCTGGCCCCATCCTTCTTCTTCACGAACAATACCACGGCCCCGTGGAGAAACTCTACACCCCGTAGTTCCGTGGTATGTATATGAAGACGCACGCATTTAGAATACGATAGTAATATCGAAAGGAAGAAAACGTGATTTTTCACTTTAAAAGTTTCCGCTTTTATAAGGAAAAGTTCGTTAACGGGAATTGATTCCTGATTTGATATTCTGACTTTTGGAATATTTGAGAATTATGGAATTTTATTTCCTAACTGGTCACGCTGGGCCCACGAGGAATTTACGTCATGGGCCCACTTTATTTTCGAGATTTTTGGCATCATGGATATTTTTTCCGAAGATGAAATATTTCGACGCAGGTGAGGGCGACACATGGCCCCCCCTGTGGCCCTATGGCCGAACGTGACACTGCACCATCGACGCTTTATGTGATGTTGGCTAGCCACTTGTCCCATTTTTGCTGACATATGGTTGGTAGTTTACCCACACACATGTCCCCAATCCTCACCTTACACTTGCTTAAATCTTGGCCATTGATTTCTCTATAAATACCCCTTGGTTGCAAGATTTTATTCATCCACTTAGAGAGTTTCCAAAGCTTGAAAAATTATACTCCCTCCCCTTAGGTTTCATTCAAACATCCCCTTTTGTGTAGAAAATTCTTCAAGTGTTGGTATAGTCCCAAATACCTTAGCTTTGAAATCCCTTGTAATATTCCAAAAGTTATCTTTATACTAAGAGCCCGAAAATACTACTTTATTCCAATAGTCACAAAACGAAACCCTCAGTGAAATCTTCATAGCTTGGTTGAAGTTGTTAAGAGAAGTTGTTTAGAAACTTCTAAGGGTTTCTTGGAGCGGGTTGTAGCGTAAGGAATCGAGCTAAACGTTGCTCAGATCGACTTATAAATCTTGGATAATTTTGGGCTTATCGAGGTAATGATCTCGTCTCCCTATCAGAATCGGATATTACATATCAGAGTAGCTTAGAATCGAGTATAAGATTTATCGGAAGGATGATTATAAAGAATTGAATCAGATTTACATCGACCGTATTTACGAGACTTGTAGTATTATTTGTGGGGCGTTGTACATACGTCCGCTTAGACGGTAACCCTCGAGTTGCTGCACGGTACGCCTCGATAGCGAGATTTACGTGGTTACGTGTGGAGGTGTCGAAATTTCCGTAGAATAAGGAACCTTGTACTTAGAATTGTGCTACAAAGAGATCGAGAAACTAATAGATGTTTTATGGCCATTATAGGTGGAAGTACTACGAGTAGCGTATTCTACTGGGGTGGAAAAGTCTAGCGCGTTATAGTACTTGGAGCGCTTTTGCTAATTGTCGATAATCGCCGCGAGGTATGTGAACCTCTTCCTATCTTTTCTAGCACGATGTCATGAGCTATGTAGTACGGTAGACGACGCATGTGCTAAACAAATTTGGTTGGTTTAAAACATAAAGTGTTATAATGGCTTTATGGGAAGTTAATTATAACGACTTTATGTAGGTAAAAGAATGGTTTATAGATTTTAAAAGATAAGAGACTGGACTTATATTTGACTTGATATGATATGTGAAGAACTTGATTTGTGTAGAAAGTCGTAAAACCTCATTCGTGAGTAATGAGTACTTGGTTTTTAATAACAATGTTACATTGATTTCGGAAATGGGAATAAGTATCGAACAAGCCAATGCAACGTTAATAAAGGAAAATGTAATGACAATTAATTATATTAAAACCAGTAGAAATCTCTATCTGCATAGAAGCTAAGATAAGACAAAATTGTATTACATTTCCTAGATCATGACTGCTTTAATAAGAATCATTATAAACAAGTATTGTTTTCTTAAATTCCAAAGTAAGGAACTTGATTTCTAAAAAGAAAAGAGACTTGAGAATTTGAAGTGTTTTGGTTTAAAAGAATGGCAGAGTTTTGTTTTATTATTGGATTTAAATTGGTAACTTGATTTTGGGAAAAGTATAAGTAACTTATTTTCAAATATCGAACTTTTCACGAGAAAATATGTTGGCTTGGTTTTAAAAGGTAGAGTACTGATCTTAAAAGAGTTAGTTACTGGGTTTTAAAAGTATACTTGACGTTGTTTTAAAAGTGTAAGCCACTTGGTTTAAAAAGTGTAAAGTACTTGATTTAAACATGAACGTGTTTGGTACTACTGATAATAGTATCGAGTTGTTTTTACGAAAAGAGATCTTTTGAAAGGATTAACGATGTAGTACTTGGGGTTAAAACCCTGAGTCATTGTCATAAAATGGAAGTCTAAGAGTATGTTAAATTTGCCTATGCTAGTTGTGATAGCCTCGTGGTATTACTATGTTACCGCTCTCTCGCTGGAGGGCCGACTTGTTGTGAATTTATCGACGCACGGCAAAGGACGGAGGATTCCACGTGCATGCTTCCATTTTGTTTGATTCGCCATGCTTATACCGATGAGAGACGCCGGCACGCAACTGTGACGCGTTAGACGCCAGACGCTTCATCGACGTATCGCAAGAATGACGAGGATTCCACGTCCACTTCCATTGTTATTATCACACGGACATGTCTACACCGACGAGGATTCCGGGCACGCGCCACGCAATGCGTTAAACTCCCGGTATATTATTATTGTCACATGGCATGTCTACACCGATGAGGGATTCCGGGGGCATGGTATATTCGATCATTATTCCATGGGCTAGCTCCCCATGAAGACCTGCACCTGCGATGAGGGATGCCGAGGGCACGTTATGGCCATGTTACATCGATGAGGGATTCCGACACGCGTCACAGATATATATATATATATATATATATATATATATATATATATATATATATATATATATATATATATATATATATATATTGTATATGTGTACGACAATGAGATAGATGCCATCAAGTGTCACATGGTTATATGTTACACCTACGCCACGAAATGACTGAGGATTCCACGCGAGGTATATATATATTGTATATGTGTACGCCGCTGAGGTAGATGCTACGCGCCACACGAGTATGATTTATGTCATAGATCGCAGAGGAGAAGCGAATTCCACCGCATTTAGTGACGACTGAGGGCGAGTCCCCGACTAGACTCGATCGCTTATATGTCAGGTAATCGTAGTTTGCTATCATACATGTCTCCCGCTTTATATAGACTATTATGATTTCATTTACGATTTTCGCCACATACTGTACCAGATCGACTTCCTTCGGCCGCGCTCACGCCGCAGTAGAGGTACACCTTGCTGATCCTCGCCATAGGATCACGCCAAATGCTTGGGAAACTCCGCTTCTCCGAGGCTTATCTTTCGTATAGTCCCCATCATAGTAGGTACTTGTACATTCTGTGGTATGGCGGCACCGTCCCGTCCATAGTTGTGGTTACATTCTTAGAGGTCCGTAGTATCGCTGGGCATGATTTGTAAGGGATTTAACTGCTCAATTTTGATATATATATATATACGAAGCGTAACCGCTTGGTTAGCCTATTGCTTATTTTATGTCTCGATTCATGCTTAAGTTTTTATTTTCGCTGATTTTCTCGACGATCAGATCACCAGTGTGCCCGGTAAGGCACCGCCACGCCCGAGGGCGGGTCGTGACACAAGTGGTATCGAGCGCTTAATCCTGAAAGTGTCTACGCTGCATCGCGGTTCTAGTAGTCTTGATTATCGCGTGTCAGGCACCACATCTATAATCGTGAGGCTACAGGATATTTAGGATTGGTTTCCATTCTTCTCCGACCGAGATCGTGCCTCAGAGCCGTGTTGTTATACCCCGTATTTCCGCAGTATGTACGCAGGGCGACGATAAAATTTTAGCCTTAAAGACTGCATAAGGTTCGAATTTGTACACAAGTGCCGAAAAGAGTCGCTTTTTAAACGCTTCATTGCTTCGTAGGAAAATTCGCTATGTCATTTATAATTTTTATGGATTTTTCCGAGAGACGAAACATTTTGGATCAACGGAGGTGACATGTGTCACCTCACATCGAAGGCTCGACGCAATTGGGACGATTGGGGCTACTTTAGTTGGTGGATATTTTGTGCAAGTTGTGGTAGATGGATAAGGTAGCACATGGCTAAATCTCGCCTTACACTTGCTATGCACTTGTCTTCATCTCGCCATTGGTCAGCCTTCACTGACCTATAAATACCCTCTAGTCAAGACATTCTTCATCCTAAACTCGAGCAATCTATCTAAGTCTCAAACTACTCCTCCTCTTGTCTTGCTTTCGCCCCAAAGCCCTCCCTCGAGAAAGGCCCTGCCGAGAGCACACCCCCTTTAAGCTTTGGCCGAGTGGTACCCCTAGCCTAGTTGTCTCGTGATAAATACCCCTTTGTCAGGTATAGAAATACTCCCTAGTATTGTTATAATGTCCAAATACCTTGGCCCAAATACCTTGTAGTATTCCCAAGGTTACACTTATACAAGCCCGTAAAATACCGCTATACTTTCCTCACTACCAAAACGAAACCCTAAGGAAATCTTCACCCGTTGTCAGTTGTAAGTAGGTTGGTTAGAACTTCTAAGGGTAGTTTGGAGCGGTCGGAGCGCACTGAGTCGAGCTAAACCTCGCTCGTGAGAGCGACTTTAAACTAGATAATTTCGGGCTTATCGAGGTAATTATCTTGTCCTCTATTGTAATTGGAAATTACATGTGTCGAATATATAGTTGTTGTATACTATATATAGTAATCAACGTAGTTATCGGCAATGCCTTGCGACTTAAGCTCAATAATACTTACTGCAATGTCTCGCGACTTAAGCTCAAGAATCGAATCGAATCGAATCAGAATTACATAGGTCAGACATGAGACTTGTAGTAGTACCGCGGAGTAGAATTGTACCTGCTAGGTTAGATGTATAACCCCGGTTGGCTTCGCAGCCGCCGATAGAGAGAGATTTACGCCGCATGGGGGAGGCCGCCAATTTTCTGTAATGTTCTACGACGAGATCTAAATGTTAATGTCGCTCGTGGCCTTATAGGTTGAAGTGCTACATGACGTAATCTTCTCGACTAAGGAGTAGCCGACGCCGAGGTACTGAGCGCTTTTGCTATTAGTCGACAACCGCCGCGAGGTATGCGAACCTCTTCCTATCTCTTCTAGCATGATATGTGAACTATGTAGTACGGCAGACGCATACGTGTTAATTATATTTGATTGTTAGAAAACATAAAGCGTTATAACGCTACGGGAAGTTGGTTATACAAATTTACGAGGTAAGAAAATGGGTCAGTGGTTTTTAAAAGATAATCGATTTGATTTATAATCGCTTGGGGCGTTATAATAAAATCTCAAGTATTTCAAAAGATTTATGAATCGCTTAACGAAGTGTAGTATTGTGTTTTGAAAACTTAAGAGTTATACTAGCTTTATGGGAAGTTAGGTATAACCGCTTAAGAATGGTTTATCACGTTAAGTTAAGAGACTTGATCTTATAAGATAAGAGACTTAACTTATTTGTTTTAAAGTGAATGTTTGTGTGAAACCTCATTCGTGAGTAATGAGTACTTGGTTTTATTTAAAGGGATAATGTTTTACCGATTTCTAAATCGTAACGCATCGGCTGCATCACCGCAGTTGCTAATAAAGGAAAATGTATCAATAATGACGATCGTATTAAAACCAAGAGAAACCTCCATCCGCATAGAAACTAAGACGTAGACAAAATGATATTACATTTTCTAGATCATGGTCAGAATAAGAATGTTGTAAACAAGAATAACCTACTCTCACGTGAGACATATATTACTCAATTGTTCTAAAAAGAAATCAAGTGATTAAGTTTATGAACTATGAAACCATTTGAAAATGAGGTTTGAGTAATCAAACTAGGCAACCGAACTTAGGAAAAGAATGTTGTTACTTGATTTTGGAAAGGAACGTGGTTGGTCATTCTAAGGCTACGAGTATCGGGTGACTTTTATAAAAGTAATGGATCTCTTTAAAAGAACTTAACGATGTAGTACTTGGGGTTAAAACCCGACTTTGGCATAAAATGAAAGTACTTTGAGTTGTTGTGAAACTTGCCTATGCTTGTTGTTGTGAAACTTGCCTATGCTTGTTGTGAAACTTGCCTATGCTTGTGACGATAGCCTTGTCATGTGCAAGCGTGGTATTTCCGTGTTACCGCGTCTCTCGATGAGGTCATTGACTTGTCGAGAACTTACTCGACGTACGGCCGGGCGAGAATTCCACGTATGTTTCCATTTTGATTATCGCCTTCGTTGCTGATGTCATACGGACATGTCTACACCGACGCAGATTCCGGCACGCGCCACGCGGCCGGTTGATTACCCGATATATGGTTATTACCGCAACACGGACGGTTCTACACCACGCAAGATTCCGGGGCACGTGGCTACGCGCGTGGTCGACCACCCAAAGATATTGTTATTGAGGTTATACGGGCATGCCTACACCGGCGCAAGATTCCGGTACGTGGGCCACGCGCCTTGTTATTATTGTCGCATCATGGACATGTCTACACCGGCGCAAGATTCCGGGTACGTGGCCACGCGCCTTGTTATTATTGTCGCATCACGGACATGTCTACACCGGCGCAAAGATTCGGGGTACGTGGCCACGCGCCTTGTTATTATTGTTGCATCACGGACATGTCTACACCGGCGCAAGATTCCGGGGCACGCGCCACGATGCGAACATGACGGATGCTGGCGCGAGACCCATAGTTATATTCGAGTGGTGACTTGGCGCGAGTCCCCGACTGATCGCTTATGTCACAGATCGTATTTTGGTTATCATACACGCCTCCCGCTTTTTAAGCTATTATGATTTCATTTACGATTTGAAGCCACATACTTGGTACCGTTGCAGATCGACCTCCTTCGGGGCGCTCACGCCGCAGTAGAGGTACATCGGCCGTGGATCCCCGCCTCCTGTGATCTCATTTCAAAGGCTGAAAGTCTGCCTTTCTGAGGCTTATCTTGGCATGTTTCTCGAGTCAGAGGTTCTGTACATTCGTGGTATGGCATGGGCCCTCGCCCGCCATAGTTGTTGTAAATCTTAGAGGTCCAGAGCCGCAAGTGGTGGTCGAGGATAACCGCTTGGCTTTTTATGTATATACCAAGGCAACTGCTTTGCTTGGCCTGCTTATTTATTATATCTCTCGCTTATGACTCGTGTTTTATTTTCCGCCGGTTTTCTCTCGATGTCAGATCACTAGGTGCCCGGTAAGGCACTGAACGCCCGGTTCGGGCGTTATACGTGTTATGTTAGACTCTCCGACGATTCTTTTTAACAGCTTATGCCTTCACGCAAGGCAACCAGAGCCTGGCGGCAAGGCAGCAGAGGAGTCGCGAGCAGAGCACGTAGGTTACCGCGTCACGACCAACCTGGCCCGTGATCGTGCCTTACCCCGCACCCTAGTGACACAACATCGTAGTAATCACGGAACATAAAACACATACATGAAACAAATGAAGTACAAAATAGTAATCTGAGGAAAACTTGCCTTTCGACATATATATAAATAACAACTTACAAATGAATGCTTTAATCCCTTTACAAACCCCGCCACAACAAGATTACATGCACTTCTAAGAAATTATATTAACAACAACGATGACAGGCCCGCCATACCCGAATGTAAACACCTACAACAACAGGGACTATACCACCGATAAGCCTCCGAGAAACGGAGTTTCCCAAACGTCAACTGGACCCTAAGAGCGAGGATCAAAGATCTGTGTACCTTTACTCATGCAGATGAACGCAGCCTCGGGCGAGGTCAAGATAACAAAAATTTAGTATGTGAAATCAAAATAAATCGTAAATGAAATCATAGTAGTCTATACAAAGGTGAGACATGTATGATAACCAAACTACGCTTTAAAATAAATAAGCAAATATGTTGCCGTGGACTCACGCCTCAAAGTCATCACTCAATAATAACTATGGGTCTCACGCCCACAACATCAATCATGCCCGTGGAATACCTTCCTCACCGCCGCAGCTTATGATATAAAAGCACCAAGGAACACACATGAACACCGTGTCCCACTGCGCTATAATAACACCGCATGTAGGCACGTAAGGCATAGCCGATTACTAACACCTACGCATCAACAAGGTCATGAATCAGATTATAAGATCTGCCTGCACCGCTACACATGATCAAAGCCGCCACTTGCCCGCAGATCTAATGCGCGCGTTTAGCCCTAGAACTTTCCGCAGCCTCCGCGATAGGCCAATCTCATCGCCCGCATGAGGTATAACCCCGCATCGAGGGTAGCTACTCCCGCATCGCTACGACTCGCACCGCACGGCCACATAGATCGCATGACCATAAATGCCGCACACTAACCCGAACTCTCGTAGCTCCGCGATAGGCCCTCGTGACCCGCATGAGGTATTCTCGAATCACGGTCCTGCATCGCTCGAGTCTACCTCCGACGGAGGGCAGCTTAACCGCCGGAAACACGCGAGTGGTATAATACCAACATAATGCTTTAACGCTTAAACAACATAAGCACAATCAAGGGAAAACCCTTTACACAAACATCACGTATCACTAACACACGTAGCATCCTAATATGATTACTTATCAAATCAACACGAAGGTATTACAAGGCTATCACAACCCAATACAATCAAGTTATTCACACATAAGGTACTTTCTACTATGTGGTCAACATGTTCGGTTTCTATCCCCAAAGTACTTCATACATTAACTTTTAAAAGATACGCTACTTTCACAAAAGTCACACAATACCCGTAGTATATGAAAATAGAGTGATTATCTTTCGTTGAATCAAAACACTTATCTTTGTAAAATCAAGTAACAACATTATTATCCAAACGCCCAAGTTTGCCTAATTTCAAATGTTCACGCTTTCTTATTTTAGAAAGGTTTCGTAGTTCATAGTCTTATTCATTTAAGAATATAATTCTCTTTTAAACTATCTCGAGAACATAAGCCTTATATGAGTAGGATATTCTCGCTTATAACAATCTTATTACAAAGAAACATGATCTAGAAATATCATTTTGTCTCATCTTAGCTTCTATGCAGATGGAAGTTTCTACCGGTTTTAATAATACTTAACTGCTAAAACATTTCTTTTATTAACGCCGCAGTTGGTTTGTCGATACACATTCTCGATTTCCAAATCAAGAAACATTCTTAAGCCGTTATACCTAACTTCCCATAAAGCTAGTATAACTCTTAAGTTTTCAAAACCAAGTATTACTTCTTCTTTCAAAATGATTCAAAATCTTTTGAAATACTTCAAGTTCTTTATTAACACATAACAAGCCGCTTATAGTTCAAACCAGCTTACCTTAAAAACCACATGTATTTTCTACCAACATAAAGTTGTTATAACCAACTTCCCATAAAGCCGTTATAACACTTTATGTTTTACACCAATCAAATACATTTAGCACACGTGACGCTCACCGCACTACATAGTTCACACATATCATGCTAGAAGAGATAGGAAGAGGTTCACATACCTCGCGACAGTATCGACTAATAGCAAAACGCCCAAGTACTTCAAACCGCCGGCTACTCCTTAGCCAAGATCGCGCCATACGTAGTACTTCAACCTATAAGGCCACAAGGCGCTTTATTAACATTTAGATCCCTTCAGAGAACATTCTACGTAAAATTCGCAAAGACTCTCCCCGCAACAACAGAAATCTCCTCCTCTATCTGGGGCCGCCATCAAGCCAACCAGGGGTTCATACATCTAACCTGACGCACAATTCTACCTCACGTAAAAGCTACACAAGTTCATCAGAATACACTATGTAAAAACAGCCAAGACTTTCTTTCAAAAGGTTTCTTATTATTCAGCTTAAGTCAAAAGACATCACGATAACAACGCTCGCTCTACATATAGTATACTTCAACTATAGTCTAACAATCATGTAATTTCCAAATACAATAGAGGACAAGATATTTACCTCGATAAGCCCATAATTATCCAAGTATAAAGTCGATCCCGGCAATCGCTTAGCTCCAACTCCGAGCGCCCAACCCGCTTAAACCACCCTTAGAAGTTCTAACCAACTTCTACACAATACTCCAACTGACTATGGAGATTTTCCTAGGGTTTCGGTTTTGTGGACCGACGGAAGTATAATAGTATTTCGGGCTTTTCAGATAAGCATAACCTTAGAATACTACAAGGTATACGGCTAAGGTAATTTGGGCATTATAACAATACTTTTGAGAGTATTTCTACACCACAAAGGGGGTATTATACGAAAGCAACTAGGCTGTGTTCTCACGACCACTGTGAGTGTGGAAGAGGGCTCTCGCCTGGGCCTTTCAAAGGGGAGAGTGGCTCTGGACGAGAGTCAACAAGAGGAGAGGGAGGATTTTAACACTTAGAAGATTTGTGGAAAGGATTAAGAATTCATCAAAGGGAGAGGGTATTTATAGCACAAGCCAAGGCCAACCAACGGCCAAGATCTTGCCAAGTGCATAGCAAGTGTAGTGGCCAAGATCAAGCCACGTGCACCCTAACCCTACTCCACAAAACACTCCACAAACAAGGCACAAACAAGGCACAAACCAAGGCCATAAAGTAGCCCAATTCGCCATGGTTGCCGCCCTGCTTCCAATGCGAGGGTGACACATGTCACCCTCCCGCTGGTCCAAAATGTTTCGCCTCTAAAAATCCGCAAAAATTAAAAATGACATAGCCGGAAATTCCCTACGAAAGACGTGGAAACGCTTTCTTAAAAAAACGACTCAAATCGGGTGTGGAACAAAAAGAATTCGCCAAGCCTAAATCACAAGTTCAAATTTCTACGCACGCCCCACGCATACTCCGGAAATACGGGTATAACATTCTCCTCCTTAGAAACATTCGCCCCGAATGTTCCTTCTAAGTCTCAAACAACGCGCGCCAAGATAGTCTTCACTACTATACTTACGAACCAACTCGCCACATCCGCCACGTAAACACCCGCACATAAAAACTTACATCCAAGTCCACGAGGAAACACCTCTAACATCACCGCACGATACCACTTTTGTCACTTTGTCGCGAGCCTTGCTCCGACGACCCAACAAATGGTACCGGCCGCATGCGATCACCGGCCGCTGACACTAACCCTTACCACATTTCGACATCGCTTTAGTTTCCAAAACTCGGTTACTATCTCTTTACGCGGCATCATTAATCGGGAACATTCTCGACGGATCTTCGATACTTTCCGAATCATAACAATACGAAAAGATCGGACGCCCCGCTTCCTAAGTCGGACGCAAGAATGCTAACATATAGGCAACCCGCCTATTCTTCACATGAACTCTCAAAGGCCCAAAGTAACTCGCTAAGTTTCTCGCTTTCCAAAGCTCGCCACACTCGTCCCGGTGGTACTTTCAAGAAGACCGACC
Organism: Przewalskia tangutica; assembly: GCA_029844215.1. NCBI lineage: Eukaryota > Viridiplantae > Streptophyta > Magnoliopsida > Solanales > Solanaceae > Przewalskia > Przewalskia tangutica. The sequence goes on along the minus strand of JAQGDG010000303.1, from coordinate 76,058 downwards.
ACCAACTCGAACTCTGCTGCCGCCGATAATCCGCACGATTCTCCGCCGCTAAAACCTCTTTCTAGATAAGCTTCACTTATCCACACGCTGGAACAAACTCAACTAACTATCTCGAACCTTGCCAACATCGAACCAATCGATCAAGAACTTACACTTCCGCCCTACAAGGCTTCATAAGAGACATCCAACACCGAAAGTGTAGCTAATAACACTCCTTCAACAGGGACAACAAACCTCAGAACTACCCTCAAATCCAAACACCGCCCGGTGGCGAACGTGATTCTCGAGACTCACCCGAAGTTCTTAACACATGTTTGGTAAAACTTCCGTAAACAAAACAGCCGCACTGGCTCCACCGTTCGCCATAAGGCGAAGGTAGGCACCGCGCAGCCTTCCAACCTTCTCATAAAACAACATCGCCGAGTGAACGGTCCCCGATCAAGAACACAACGGGCTGCCCCATCGCCCAACCATCGTCGAACGCATCCACGAACTCAGACGCTGGTCAACTAAACTTGGGCCTAACACCGCGTGACTTAACACAAGACGACCACCACAACCGACTCACCACCAAACTCGCCGCTGGTTGACCCGCAACGTGGCCTCAACCCGACCCAGAACGCGCACAATGCTAGCTCCACGAAGGAAAACTTCACTAATCACGCCACGAAAACCCAGCGGCCTTCTTAGCTCAACTACCCCTTTCATTCCACACTACTTGTGACCTATCCCAAACGTAGCTCACGTGCACTATGCACTTCCGACACTGGATCAAACATAACACTACACCTTTCTCGAGACGGCCTCACCTCTAAGGTCTCTACGTATAAAACTCTAAGGCTCACACCTCCTCTATCCCCAAATCTTACTCGGTTAACTAACCAAGATTTCTAATCACAATATTAACACACCGCTATCAAAACACGGCACTTATGATATACCCATCTTATCACACATACCGAACTCTGTAGGTTAAGGATATGCTCGACCCATCGCTTCACTCCCTAGTCGTTCTAATCAAACCCGCCTGCAGGCGCATAGCTGGAAGGTGACGAACTACCCACCGATCTCAAGGCTAAGTCCTTCTACCAGACACTCTTTCGACATCGCACCGACGGTCATAGTACAACAAGTACCAACTAAAAGACGACATTCCCGACGACGCTCACAACCGTGGAACCTAAGCCCCGGAGTTCTAACCAACTCCCGCATACCCCGAACGCCCCAAATCCGTAAGACCACTCGCACCGCGGACGTGCAAATCTAATTCAGCGAGGCGACTACCAAAGTTACCAGCGACCTTGCCGCTCGCCTCTTCTACCGCCCTTCGTTAACCCGCCGATCTCTACATCGCCTCGCCACGCGCAAAAGCCCGCATACGTGCCATGCTCAAGCCTTCAATCAAGAACTTACTCGCACAACCTTTCGCTGATATTCATCAAGACTCGCGTACATCCAGATACTCTCCGTAGTCAAATCCATAGTTAGTAACAGGTCGCCTCCTTGAAATCTATATTCTGCTCCCTGGCCGCGAATCAAGGTTCACATATCATGGCCGCAGAGGAATCGCCGCCGCCGGCTTAAACTCACGGGCAGCGACGCCGCAGAAATCCTCGAACGGCATTACCCTAGGTAATGATCGGGCTCGCCCACGAATTCCTCTCAACTTATCAGCCTCCGGCCGCTTTGCCCTTCCGGGCCCTGCTGCCCACGCGAGGCATAACGGTAAGGGAAAGAAATACGCGAGAGGGTCCAACTTACAACATGCCTCTAAGGCACGATCTCAGAGTGAGAAGAATAGAAACCAATCCTAAATATCCTATAGCCTCCTCGATTATCGGTGCACAACACACCGATAATCAAGACTTCATCGATACGGTCAGAGACACTTTCCGAGGATTAATCGCTCGATATTCACTTTTGTCACGACTCCAACTCGGCCTGGATCGTGCCTTACCTGTGGCACCCTAGTGACACAACATCGAGTAATCACGAACATAAAACACATACATGAAACAAATGAAGTACAAAACAAGAATTGAGGAAAACTTGCCTTCGACATATATATAAATAATAACTCTTACAAATGAATAGCTTTAATCCTTTTACAAACCCCGCCACAACAAAGATTACATGCACTCTATAAGAAATTATACAACAACAATGGCGACAGGCCCCGCCATACCTCGAATGTAAACACCTACAACAACAGGACTATACCACTCGATAAGCCTCCGAGAAACTGAGCTTTCCCAAACGCCGAATCGTGACCCTAAGAGCGAGGATCAAAGATCGTGTACCTTTACCGCAGATGAACGCAGCTTCAAGGGCGAGGTCAAGCATAACAAAATTTAGTATGTGAAATCAAAATAAATATCAGAATGAAATCATAGTAGTCTATACAAAGTGTAAGACATGTATGATAACCAAACTACGCTTTAAAATAAATAAGGCCATGTTGCCGTGGACTCACGCCTCAAAGTCATCACTAATAATAACTATGGGTCTCACGCCCACAACATCAATCATGTCCGTGGAATACCTTCTCACCGCCGCGCTTTATGATATAAAAGCACCAAGGAACACACATGAACACCGTGTCCCACTGTATATAATAACACCGCATGGTAAGTACGGGCATAACCGATTACTAACACCTACGCATCAACAAGGTCATGAATCAGATTATAAGATCTGCTTGATCATTACATGATCAAAGCCGCCACTTGCCCGCAAAGATCTAATGCGCGCCTAGCCTCGAACTTTCCGCAGCCCGCATAGGCCAATCTCATCGCCCGCATGAGGTATAACCCCGCATCGAGGGTAGCTACTCCCGCATCGCCCCGACTCGCACCGCACGCCACATAGACCGCATGACCATAAAGGCCGCACACTAACTCGAACTCTCGTAGCCCGCATAGCCCTCGTGACCCGCATGAGGTATTCTCAATCACGGTCCTGCATCGCTCGAGTCTACCCCGCATCGGAGGCGCTTAACCCCTAAACACTGAGTGGTATAATACCAACATAATGCTTTAACGCTTAAACAACATAAGCACAATCAAGGGAAAACCCTTTACACAAACATCACGTATCACTAACACACGAGCATCCTAATATGATTACTTATCAAATCAACACGAAGGTATTACAAGGCTATCACAACCCAATACAATCAAGTTATTCACACATAAGGTACTTTCTACTATGTGTCAACATGTTCGTTTCTATCCCCAAAGTACTTCATACATTAACTTTTAAAAGATACGCTACTTTCACAAAAGTCACACAATACCCGTAGTATATGAAAATAGAGTGATTATCTTTTCGTGAATCAAAACACTTATCTTTGTAAAATCAAGTAACAACATTATTATCCAAACGCCCAAGTTTGCCTAATTTCAAATGTTCACGCTTTCTTATTTTAGAAAGGTTTCAGAGTTCATAGTCTTATTCATTTAAGAATATAATTCTCTTTAAACTATCCGAGAACATAAGCCTTATATGAGTAGCAGATATTCTCGCTTATAACAATCTTATTACAAAGAAACATGATCTAGAAATATCATTTTGTCTCATCTTAGCTTCTATGCAGATGGAAGTTTCATCGGTTTTAATAATACTTAATCATAAAACATTTCCTTATTAACGCCGCAGTGGTTTGTCGATACACATTCCGATTTCCAAATCAAGAAACATTCTTAAGACGTTATACCTAACTTTCCATAAAGCTAGCATAACTCTTAAGTTTTCAAAACAAAGTATTACTTCTTCTTTCAAAATGATTCAAAAATCTTTTGAAATACTTCAAGTTCTTTATTAACACATAACAAGCCAGTTATAGTTCAAACCAGTTACTTTAAAAAAACCACATGTATTTTCTTACCAACATAAAGCTGTTATAACCAACTTCCCATAAAGCCGTTATAACACTTTATGTTTTACACCAATCAAATACATTTAGCACACGACGCTCACCGCACTACATAGTTCACACATATCATGCTGTAAGAGATAGGAAGAGGTTCACATACCTCGCGACGAGTATCGACTAATAGCAAAACGCCCAAGTACTTCAAACCGCTTACTACCCTCAGCCAAGATCGCGCCATACGTAGTACTTCAACCTATAAGGCCACGCGCGCTTTATTAACATTTAGATCCCTTCAGAGAACATTCTACGTAAAATTCGGCAAAGACCTCCCCGCAATGTCAGAAATCTCCTCTATCTGGCCGCCATCAAGCCAACCGTGGGTTCATACATCTAACCGGATGTGCACAATTCTACCTCACGTAAAAGCTACACAAGTCTCATCGTAATACACCCTATGTAAAATGGCCAAGATTTCTTCAAAAGGTTTCTTATTATTCGTGCTTAAGTCAAAAGACATTGCCGATAACAACGCTCGCTTCTACATATAGTATACTTCAACTATAGTCTAACAATCATGTAATTTCCAAATACAATAGAGGACAAGATATTTACCTCGATAAGCCCATAATTATCCAAGTATAAAGTCGATCCCGGCAATCGCTTAGCTCCAACTCCGAGCGCCCAACCCGCTCTAAATCACCCTTAGAAGTTCTAACCAACTTCTACACAATACTCCAAACTGACTCATGGAGATTTTCCTGTGGTTTTGCCAGGACCGACGGAAGTATAATAGTATTTCGGCTTTTCAGATAAGATAACCTAATACTACAAGGTATACGCTAAGGTAATTGGGCATTATAACAATACTTTGAGAGTATTTCTACACCACAAAGGGGTATTATACGAAAGCAACTAGGCAGTGGGGGTTCTCACCACCACTGGAGTGGGGAAGAGGCTCTCGCCATGGGGCCTTCAAAGGGGAGAGGGGCCTGGACGCAGAGTCAACAAGAGGAGAGGAGGATTTTAACACTTAGAAGATTTGTGGAAAGGATGAAGAATTCATCAAAGTGGAGAGGGTATTTATAGCACAAGCCAAGGCCAACCAATGGCCAAGATCTTGCCAAGTGCATAGCAAGTGTAGGGCCAAGATCAAGCCACGTGCACCCTAACCCTACTCCACAAAACACTCCACAAAACAAGGCACAAACAAGGCACAAATCAAGGCCATAAAGTAGCCCACCCGCCAAGGGTTGCCGCTCGTTTCCAATGCGAGGGTGACACATGTCACCCTCCCGCTGGTCCAAAATGTTTCATCTCTAAAAATCCGCAAAATTAAAAATGGCATAGCCGAAATTCCCACGAAAGTCGTGGAAACGTCATTTAAAAACGACTCAAATCGTGTTGTGAACAAAAAGAATTCGCCAAGCCTAAATCACAAGTTCAAATTTCTACGCACGCCCCACGCATACTGAAATACGGTATAACAACCAGGCACATGCCCGCCTTTACCTGGTGGTACTACAGACGGGAGTTCTCATGACGCCGCTAGCCCTGGTGAGCTTAGAGCAAAGAAGAGAGCCACCGAGACCATGATACACGAGTCTCCGCCCACTACCATGGACAGAGGATACGGGTTACGCGAGACGGCCCGCTTATTAGCTAGGCTTCAGGCTAGGAATGAGGACACGACGAGTCCGAGGTTCCTGAGTACCGCAGTTCACCCTAGATCCGATAGTTCGAGACTTCGACTTCTCGAGCCGCACCACCCGAGTTCTATGGATCGAGAACTGAGGAAGATCCTCAGGAGTTTATTCGACAGCTGCAGCGGATCATGAAAGTGATCAGGGCCTCAGAGACAGAGTCGGTGGTATTAGGTTCACATCGGCTGCGTGATACTGCCGCCGATCGTTTGATCTACGGAAGTATCCTGGGAGTATGCGCCCACCGGTTGAGACGCAGTTCTCGAGGCATTTCTTACACTTCTTGCCCTCGCAGATGAGAGCTCGCAGATAGATTTATGATGCTGAGGCGTAACGCGACGGTTCGAATACAGATGTAGTTTGGCTCATCGCTCGCATGTCCCCGCTTTAGTGGCGTATATGGAGGACAGAGTGCACCGATATGTCACAGACTTGACGACATTCAGCAGAGAGTTGTACAGAGTAGTTTTTCACCGGCACGGACATTGCCCAGATATGTGATTATGCACAAGGGATCGGCGAACGAGAGACCGACGTAGGGACCAGGATCGCATAAGAGGCTGTGACAACAGGACCTTTGGTAACTTTCAGGCGGACCGCCAAAGAAGAAGCGCGATGCGCCCGCCAAGACAGAGTGGTCCTCCGCGCCTTCGAGACGTCGATGTTCAGAGCAGCCGTGGCTCTGTGGCTTCGTGTTTCGGAGGGGTGTTAGTGTTATACCCAGATTTGCAGTATGTACGCGAGGGCGACGCACGAAAGTTTAGCCTTAAAGTTTAGGTACGGGACATTTTTGGGCACAACTCACACAAAGAATCGCTTTCCAACTAAACGCTTTACAAGACTCGCGTAGGTAAATTCCGCTATGTCATTTCTAATTTTTATGGATTTTTCCGAGAGACGAAACATTTTGATCAACGAGAGGCTTACACTTGTCACCCTCTCATTGACGGATGGGACGCAATAGGCCAATTGGAGTGGCTATTTTGTCACGGAGTTGGTAGATATTTTGTGCAAGTTGGATAAGGTACACTTGCCCTAATCTCGACCTTACACTTGCCTAGCACATGGCTTAATCTTGGCCATTGGTTGGCCACTTCTTGACCTATAAATACCCCTTAAGATGAAGAGTTCTTCATCCACAAACCTTTCTCCAAGTCTTGAAAATCCTCCCATCTCCTCATGAGCCATTTTCGTCCAAGCCTCCTCCCTCGAGAAAGCCTCGCCGAATACCCCTCCCCTAAAAGAAGCCCCAGCCAAACACTACCCCCTCCCTGGTAGAAATGTTGTCTTCCAAGTGTAGTTACAATTCCTAAATACCCCAGCCCAAATCCCTTAGTACTTAGTAGAAGTCAGAAGAACTTCTGGGTTCTCGAGCCATCTGAGGCATAAAATCAGTGAGCTAAACTTTGCTCAGATCGACTTATATCTAGGATATTATCGGGCTTATCGAGGTAAATAATCTTATCCTTCTTTGTAATTAGAGAATACATACTATAGAAGTATAGGTTTTTGCATAAAATACTTAGAAGAATAATTGAACTATACTTACATAGACTGCTTTCACAAAGAGACTCGAGTAGCTTGACGGCAGGGAAGTCACGCCCAATTTTCCGTAGAATAGAGAACCCTCTCGCTAGAATCACATACGTAATAGTCTAGACGCTGATAGACGATTTGACTATTATAGTCGATTCTCTCATACGACATATATTCGACTTCAAGGTGGATTTCACGGTATGCATGATTCTTCCTAAAGCATGATATTTTAAAATATATAAATAGTACAGAGACGCATACGTGTTAACCGAATAATAACTACGGCAATGTCTTTGACTTAAGCTCAATAATAATTACGAATGTCTTTGACTTAAGCCCTAATAATAAGAATCTTGATGATTTCAAAAGAATATCGAATCATTTTTAATGTAAGAGAACTAATTGGTTTTAAACAAAAGCTAAGAGTTATACTAGCTTTATGGGAAGTTAGGTATAACAACTTAAGAATGATAAAAGGAACAGCTTTACTTATGTGTTTATAATGCACTTTATATTGATTTATGAAAGAATAATAAAATGGTTTGAAAAGTAGACACGATATGACGCCACGTGTGGTAGTGACTTGTAACGCTTGTATAAGAGGGTATTCTTGTCAGGCTTATGTTGTTTAACGATGTTCGTTATGCTAGTATTATATCACTCACCTCTGACATGTTACCGGGTTGTCGCCTCCACGCGGGTAGACTTAGCGGTCTCGACCATGATTCGAGAATACCTCACGCGGGTCCAGGGACCCATGCGCGAGCTACGAGAGTTCCGTGTTAGCGCGGCGGGTTATACCTCACGCGGCTACGCGGCCATGCGACTACGAGTCCAGGACGACGCCGAGGAGTAGCCACCGACGCGGGTTATACCCTACGCGGCCTACGAGTGGCTCATGCGACTACGGAGTCCGTGATTAGGCTTGCATAGTGATACTACGCGATTGCCTCGCTCGATCATTCGCACCAGAAAAGACTCGTTATAGCTTACCTATTGTTGCTCTTGTTTATGATGCGGCACTACGCGCCATAATGGGTTGTTTCGCATATTTATAAAATTGGTTTTAAAATGATATGATTTCATTTAAGTACTTTACGCTTCACATACTTAGTACCACAGATCGACTCTCCTTCGGGCCGCGCTCATGCCGCAGGTGGCAAGGCAGTGCTAGATCCGCATCCTCAGATCTTTGCTTTGGTGTCGTGAGCTCCATCTTCTCCTGAGGCTCAACTGGGTATGATCTCCAGATTGTAGATAGTTTTGTATATTCAGGTATGGCGGGCCCTATCCCGCCATAGTTGTTTACTTCCTGAGGTCCAGAGTCCTATTGCATACTGGGATGTAATCGCAAAACTTGAGTTATATATATATGCCGAAAGGCAAGTTTTTCATCAGATAAACTGTTTCTCTTTTCATAATGTTTCTTGTCTTGTCTTATGTTCCGCTGATTACTCTGATGTATGACTACTTGGGTGCCCGTAAGGCACTACCACGCCCCTAACGGTCGTGATGAAGCTGACGAGCCACCCTACCTCGTGTGGTCGATGGTAGACCCCATCTCGTGAGTGTCGCACTATTTCGACAAGCCTTGTTATGCTTTGCCAACAGCGCCATTTGGCGAGAGATCGTCCACCAAAGGTGGCACCGTGGATAGCATGCATCACGGATCGGGCCAGGGTTCTTCACCTTCCATAGCTAGGCAGGATGTTCATACACCGGCAGGCCACGAGACTAGTTTGTTTTGATGATATGATGATGTGTTAAGTGTTATGTTCGGATAGCTTTGTGTTAAAATGTGATTTAGAAGCCTGGTTAGTGAAAAGGGTAAGTCTGGAGACGAGACAATTGTCAGCCTTAGAATTTATAATGCTAGACCTCGACGCAAGGCCATCTCGAGTAAGACTTCACTGCTAATCTTTCTGAGCGCATAGTATACGCGAGTATTTGGTGATAATTCCATGGGTAGTTTGAGATAGAAGTGGTAGCTTCCATAACGTGAATTAGTAAGATTGTTCCGGACGGGAACGAGAGTTTGGCGCGATAACGGGTCCGAGGCCAGACGCGTCAACCCGCACCGAATGGTGCTGGCCGCCGAGGCGGTCCCGCCAGTGGTAGGGTCACGAGGTGCAAGGCCCAAGTTTAGGTAACCATCGACGAGTTCGCGGACGTGTTCAACTAGAATCGATCGTGAAGGCCGGAATGGCCTCAAGGAATTTGAGGCTAGTAAGATGACCAAGTTCGAGGTAGCGACTCCAAGGTTTTGGAAACCGCGATCATTTTGTGAAGTAACGAGGTAAGAAGTATCATTTAGACCACGGGTGGAAGCTTTAGTGTTGTTATACACGCTAGAGGTGATTCCTCGCTGGCTTGATTGAGTTTTGCGCAGATGTTATACCAGCCATCGTGGCATAATCGTTTCGTAAGTATAGTAGGAAGACCGCATCGCGCACGATTTGCCGAGATTTAGAAGGAACATTCGACGCAATGTTTCTGGCGGAAGAATGTTACACCTCGTAATTTCGTGGGTATGTATATGAAGACGCACGCATTTGAGAATACGATAGTAATATTGGTTTAAGAAAACGTGATTTTTCGACTTAAAAGTTTCCGCTTTTATGAAGGAAAAAGGTTCGTTAACGGAATTGATTCCTGATTTGATATTCTGACTTTTTGGAATATTTGAGAATTATGGAATTTTATTTCCGAATTGGTCACTGGCCCACTGAGGAATTTACGCTTCGGGACCCACTTTATTTTCGAGATTTTTGGCATGGATATTTTTTCGAAAGATGAAATATTTTGACGTGGTGAGTATGACACGGCACCCCCACGTGGCCCTATGGCCGAACGGGTGACACTCGCACCATCGGACGCTATGTGGACAAGTGGCAAGCCAATTGTCCCATGTTTTTGGTGGACATATGGTTGGTAGTTTACCCACACACACATCCCCAATCCTCGCCTTACACTTGCTTTAATCTTGGCCATTGATTTCTCTATAAATACCCTTTGGTTGCAAGACTTTATTCATCCACTTAGAGAGTTTCCAAAGCTTGAAAAATTATACTCCCTCCCCTTAGGTTTCTCGTCCAAACATCCCCCCCCCCCCTTTTGTGTAGAAAATTCTTCAAGTGTTGGTATAGTCCCAAATACCTTAGCCTTGAAATCCCTTATAATATTCCAAAAGTTATCTTTATACTAAGAGCCTGAAAATACTACTTTATTCCAATAGTTACAAACGAAACCCAGGAAAATCTTCATAGTTGGTTGATGTTAAGAGGTTGTTTAGAAACTTCTGGCGGTTGCTTGGAGCGGTTGGAGCCTAAGGAATCGGAGCTAAACGCTGCTCAGATCGACTTATAAATCTTGGATAATTTTGGGCTTATCGAGGTAATGATCTGTCCCCTATCAGAATCGATATTACATATTGTAGTAGTTTAGAATCGAGTATAAGATTTATCGGAAGACCGATTATAAAGAATTGAATCAGATTTACATCGACCAGATTTACAGAGACTTGTAGTATTATTTGCGGGTTGTACACGTCCTTAGACGTAACCCTCGAGTTGGCTCGTAGCGGCCTCGACAGATGACAGATTTACGTGGTTACTGTGAGGTGCCGCCAAATTTCCGTAGAATAAGGAACCTTGTACTTTGAATTGTGCTACAAAGAGATCGAGAAGTTGATAGACGCTACGGCCATTATAGGTGGAATTACTACAAGTAGCGATTCTACTCGGCGGTGGAAAAGGCTAGTGCGTTATAGTACTGGAGCGCTTTGCTAATTGTCGATAATCGTCGCAGGTATGTGAACCTCTTCCTATCTTTTCTAGCATGATGTTGTGAACTATGTAGTACGGTAGACGTACGTGTGTTAAACAAATTTGGTTGATTTAAAACATAAAGTGTTATAATGGCTTTATGGGAAGTTAATTATGGACTTTACGAGGTAAAAGAATGGTTTATTGATTTTAAAAGATAAGAGATCGGACTTATATTTGACTTGATATGATATGTGAAGAACTTGATTTGTGTAGAAAGTCGAAACCTCATTCATGAGTAATGAGTACTTGGTTTTAATAATAATGTTACATTGATTTCGAAATGGGAATAAGTATCAACAAGCCAACGCAGCGTTAATAAAGGAAAATGTAATGACAATTAATTATATTAAAACCAAAGAGAAATCTCCATCCGCATGTAAGCTAAGATAAGACAAAATTGTATTACATTTCCTAGATCATGATCGCTTAATAAGAATCATTATAAACAAGTATTGTTTTCTTAAATTCCAAAGTAAGGAACTTTATTTCTAAAAAGAAAAGAGACTTGAGAATTTGAAGTGTTTTGGTTTAAAAGAATGACAGGGTTTTGTTTTATTATTGGATTTAAATTAGTAACTTGATTGGGAAAAGTATAAGTAACTTATTTTCAAATATCGAACTTTTCACGAGAAAATATGTTGGCTTGGTTTTAAAAGGTAGGAGTACCTTGATATTAAAAGAGTTAGTTACTGGTTTTAAAAGTATACTTGACGTTGTTTTAAAAGTGTAAGCCACTTGGTTTAAAAAGTGTAAAGTACTTGATTTAAACATGAACGTGTTTGGTACTACTGATAATAGTATCGAGTTGTTTTTACGTAAAAGAGATCTTTTGAAAGGATTAACGTATGTAGTACTTTGGGGTTAAAACCCGAGTCGTTGTCATAAAACGGAAGTTCAAGAGTATGTTAAATTTGCCTATGCTAGTTGTGATAGCCTCGGTGGTATTACTATGTTACCGCGTTTCGCATTGAGGGCCGATCGACTTGTTGTGAATTTATCGACGCATCGGCATGATGGAGGATTCCACGGCCATGCTTCCATTTTGTTTGATTCGCCATGCTTATACCAACGAGAGACGTCGGCACGCGACTGTGACGCGTTAGACGCCCGTGACGCTTCATCGATATACCGCAATGACGAGGATTCCACGTCCACTTCCATTGTTATTATCACATGGACATGTCTACACCGGCGAGGGATTCCGGGCACGCGCCACGCAATGGTTAAACTCCCAGATATTATTATTGTCACACGGGTATGTCTACACCGATGAGGGATTCCGGCATGTGACCATTACTATTATTCCACGGGCTAGCTCCTATGAAGACCGTTTACACCGGCGAGGGATTCCGGCATGGTATATTCGATCATTATTCCACGGGATAGCTCCCATGAAAACTCGCACTGCGATGAGGGACGCCGAGGCACGCTATGGCCATGTTACACCGAGTAGGATTCTCGACACGCGTCACAGATATATATATATATATATATATATATATATATATATATATATATATATATATATATATGTATGTATATGGTATCGATAAATGAGGTAGATGCCATCATGGTCACATGGTTATATGTTACACATACGCTGTCAGTGACGGAGGATTCCACGGCAGTGAGGTATATATTCTTTCACGTAAAATTCGCAAAGACTCTCCCCGCAACATCGGAAATCGCCTCCTCTATCGAGGCCGGCTACCAAGCCAACCAGTGGGTTTACACGCCTAACCTGACGTACCATCCTACCAAGAATCCCACACAAGTCTATCGCAATACACCCATGTAAATACTGGGCTTCTATTCTTTATTCTTCAGGCTTAAGTCAAAAGACATTGCCGAATACTAAGTATAGTTCCATATATAGTATACTTCAACTATAAATTCTAACATGTAATTTCCAATTACAAAAGAAGGACAGTAGTGTTTACCTCGATAAGCCCAAAATTATCCAAGGATACGGTCTATCCTGCGCAACGCGAAGCTCCTACTCCGGGCGCTCCAAACAACCCTAAGTTCTAACCAACTTCTACTTACAAGTTCAACAACGGGTGAAGATTTCTTAGGTTTCGCTTTTGTGGCTAAAGGAAGTATAATCGTATTTTCCGGCTTTTGTATGTTGTAACTCGGGAATACTACAAGGTATTTGGGCCAAGGTATTAGGACATTATAACAATACTAGAGAGTATTTCTATACCGCAACATGGTATAATACGAAAACAACTAGGCAGTGGGTACCACTACCAAAGCACCACAAAGTGGGGAGGTGGCCTCTCGCCAAAGCTCCACAAAGGGGGAGGGAGGGCTTTTGGACGAATCACAAGCAAGAGGGAGAGGGAGGGTTGTCAAGACTTGGAAGTTTTTGGAATGGCTGAAGTCTTCACACTTAGGGGGGTATTTATAGCCAAACCAAAGGCCAACCATGGCCCAGATCCTTCCAAGTGTATAGCAAGTGTAAGGACAAGATTAAGCCAAGTGCACCCTAAACCCTACTCTACAAAACACTCCACAAACAAGCCACAAAGCAAGGCACAAATCAGGCCAATCGCCAAGGCCAACCAACCTTGACCGCCTCCAAATCGTCTCCAACGAGGTGACAAGTGTCACCCTCCCGCTGGTCCAAAATGTTTCGCCTCTAAAAATCCGCAAAAATATAAATGACATAGCCGGAATTTTCCCAACGTAAGTCGTGGAAACGCTTCGCCGAAAAACGATCAAATCGCACTTCGCTCAAATGAATTCGCCAAGCCTAATGAAGTTCGAAATTTCTATGCACGCCCCCACGCATACTGAAATACGGGTATAACATTCTCCTTCCTTAGAAACATTCGTCCCGAATGTTCCTTCTAAGTCTCAAACAACGCGGCGCCAAGATAGTCTTCACTACTATACTTACGAATCAAACATGCCACACCGCCACAAAATAACATGCGCAAGAAACCCAAATCCACGCCAACGAGGAACCACCTCGCTTAGCACAAAAGTCCCCACCAAGGTCTAAAATATACCCTTCGCACCTATATTTCACAAAAGAAACGATCACACACGCTCACTTCTCCTCTATCTCGCTGCACTTTCTCAACACTCGAGCTCTTTCTAGTATCCGTACTCACACTTCACAACGCTTGTTTCCAACCCTTGGAGTTACTACCTCCAAACTCGGTCATCTTACTACCCTCGATTTCTCTAAGGCCATTCTCGCCTTCACGAACTGATTCGCCGAACATATCTATGAACTCATACGATGGTCATCTAAACTGGCCTAGCACCCTCGTGACTCGCCACCGGCGACCACCTGCAGCTGACCCTTCCTCGAACGGACGCGGTTGGCCCGCAACATGGCCCCAACCCACCCATCGTAGCGCCAACTCCCGCCTCCGACACGAACACATCGCTAAGCTACCACTTCCATCTCACACTATCCGCATTTTTAAATCACACTATAGCACAAGGCTATCCAACATAACACTTAACACATCATTAACATTAATACATACAAGTATTCATGTGGTTAAGGATATACCAAACTAGGCGGCTCAAGGACCGCTAAAATCGAACTTCCACCGCGACTCTACCGTACACCGTGTATGAACATCCCGCCTAGCTATGGAAGCGTGAAGAATGCAATCGCTTCTAGTAGTCAGGTTATCCTACCGCTACTTCGCCTGACAGCCGCCATATGGCCCCGCTGGCCGCAAGAATAACAAGCTCTTGGTACTACGACACTTCAAATGCGTCTACCACATCGACCACACCGAGGTAGGGTGATCAGATCCGCCAACACCCCTACTCTCGAACATCTAAAACTTGGGAGCCCCGACCGCCTCAATATCCTGCGGTCCCGGCTCGCGGGCGACCATTCTCGCAATGGCGAGGTACATAACTAGTTCACGAGGCGGTCCGCTCGAAGTCGCTAAAATATCCGCCTGCCTTGGCCTTCTTCTCGAAAGCCGTCCACCTGCCGACCGCGCCTCGCACTCCAAGTGTACGAGCTCAACGCGGCACGCCCATGCCCTACAAGAGAAACACCCGCACAAGACTCGCCATATAATCATCTAGCCCAAGCGACGTAGCGATGCACCCTATCTTCCATATTCGCAATTCAGCGCAGTGGACATATCGAGCCAAAGAATCAAACTCGACATTGTACTCCCGACAAAGGCGCCTCTCTGCCTCAAGAATAAAAATGTTTACCGCGCTCTCCTCATCCATGCGAGGCAAGAAGTGCGCGAGGAAAGCCCCAAAACTCATTCCATATCGCCGAGGTGCATGCTCTCCCGAAAGCTCCCACGATCAACCAATCGATCGCGTATCACGCACTCGACGCGAACCGGGCGTCACAGACTCGGTCTCAAGCTCGATCACCCGTGACGATCCTTCAGAATCGACGGATGAACTCGCGGATCATCCTCGTGCCTCACCCGTAACTCGGGCGGCTACAACTCGTAAAATCCCGTAGCCTCAAACTATTTGTTTCGTGCACCACAAAGCCGCTGAACCGAATCGCCGTGATCCACTGCCTCTCATATCCGCCACAACTCGCCAATAATCGCCATCTCTCGCGACCCATCTCCCGCCTGCATCGCTGGACCGAGGCTCGTGCATCAGAGTCTCATCAGCCACGGCCGCGCTTAAACTCCCGCCGGGCGGGCCGCTAAACTCGCCGCCTAAGCACTGCTCGTGCATCGACCGCTCGCGCTTCGACTTCTCAGATCTCACTAGCGCCTCCTCCGCTTTGCCCACTGGGCCCGGTTGCTCACATGAGGCATAATCGTAAAATGAAACACATCGAGGGGTCCAACTTACAACTCACTAAGGCACGATCTTATAATGAGAAGAATAGAAACCAATCCTACATGTCCTATAGCCTCCGACATAGATGTGGCGCACAACACACCGATAATCAAGACTCTACTAGACACGGCCTCAGACACTTTCCGAGGACTAATCGCCTGATACCACTTTATCACGACTGCATCGCCCGTGGATCGTGCCTTACCCGCAATTCTAGCGATACAACATCGAGAAAACCATGGAAATAAAAACTTTAAACATGAAATGAGACATGATAAATAAACAAAGCAACCAAAACAGCTGCTTTCAAGATATATACATAAAAACCCAACGCTTATCCTTTACAAACCCCGCCACAACAAAGGCATGCACTTAAGATTTATTATAACTATGACGGACAGTGGCTCCGCCATACCCTCGAATGTACAAGAACTTACAACTCGTGGAAACATACTAAAGATAAGCCTCCAAGGAACTGAGTTTCCAACACGCTAAATGAGATCCTAAGAAATGGATCCACGATCGATATACCTCTACCGCAGATTTAACGCAGCTCAAGGAGGTCGCATAACAGTACCAAGTACGTGAAATCACAACATCAGAAATGAAATCATAATAGCCTAAAAGCAGGAGACATGTATGATAACCAAAATACAGTACGCAGCATAAAAGCAGTCAAGTCAGGGACTCACGCCCTCAAAGTCACCACTCAAATATAACTATGGGTCTCACGCCCACATCATCCATCATGTTCGTGATCATGGCCGCATGCCCTAATATCAGACGGTAGACATACGTCCATGATGCAACACACAATAGCGCCGCACGGCCACATGCCCCGGACATCGTGACGCAGATATGCCCATGTAACCTCAATAACAATGTACGGGTGGTCAACCCGCCGCATGGCCACATGCCCTGAATATCAGACGGCAGATACGCCCACGTTGCGCAATAACCATATATCGAAATCAACCCGCCGCACGGCCGCACGCCCCTAATCAGACGGTGTAGACATACGCCCATGTGACATCAACAACAAGACAATAATCAAAATGGAAACATACCCGGAATTCTCCATCACCGCCAAAGACGCCCAAGTAAGTTCTCAACAAGTCAACCTACTTCTATCGAGAGACGCCAGAATACGTAAATACCACACTTGCACAACAAAGGCTATCATCACAAGCATAGTAAGTTTCACAACAACAAGCATAGGCAAGTTTCACAACAACAAGCATAGGCAAGTTTCACACAACTCAAAGTACTTTCATTTTATGCCAAAGTCCGGCTTTTAACCCCAAAGTACTACATACGTTAAGTTCTTTTAAAAGAGATCCATTGCTTTTATAAAAGTCACCCGACACCCGTAGTATTAGAAACGACCAACCCACATTCCTTTTCAAAATCAAGTAACAACATTCTTTCCTAAGTTCCAGCTTTTGCCTAGTTTCAATTACTCAAGCTTCTCATTTTCAAATGGTTTCATAGTTCATAAACTTAATCACTGATTCCTTTTAGAACAATCGAGTAATATATGCCTCACGCGAGAGAGGTTATTCTTGTTTACAACATTCTTATTACAAAACATGATCTAGAAAATGTAATATCATTTTGTCTCATCTTAGTTTCTATGCAGATGGAGGTTTCTAATGGTTTTAATACGATACATCATTATTCAATACATTTTCCTTTATTAACGCCGCAGTTGGTCCTGTCGATACACATTCTGATTTCCAAATCAAGAAACATTATCCCTTTAAATAAAACCAAGTACTCATTACTCACGAATGAGGTTTCACACAAACATCCACATTAAAACAAATAAGTTAAGTCTCTTATCTTATAAGATCAAGTCTCTAACTTCTAACATCAAGAAACCATTTTCTTTACCTCTCTTAAGACATTATACCTAACTCCCCATAAAGCTAGTATAACTCTTTTTAAAACCTTTAAAACCAAGTGTTACTCTCCTTCAAAACGATTTATAAATCTTTGAAATACATCAAGTTCTTTATTATAACTAGCCGCTTATAATTCACATCGCTACCTTTAAAACCACAAAGTATTTTTCTTACCTACATAAAGTCATATAACCAACTTCCCATAAAGCCGTTGTAACACTTTATGTTTTAAAACAATCAAACACAGCTTAACACACGTACGCTCACCGCACTACATAGTTCACACATATCATGCTAGAAGAGATATAAGAGGTTCACATACCTCGCGACGATTTATCGACAATAAGCAAAATGCTCCAAGTACTACAACTCGCTAGCCCTTTCCACTCCGAGTGTAATACGCTACTCTTAGTACTTTCACCTATAAAGGTCACAAACGCCTATTAACCCCAAAACACAAGTTTCTATCTTTCTACGTAAAATTCCAAAGACTCCTCCGCAACAGAAATCTCCTCCTCTATCGAGGCTCGGCCACCAAGCCAACCAGTGTGGTTTACACGCCTAACCTGACGTGTACCATCCTACTCAAGAACTCTACACAAGTCTACCGCAATACCCCATGTAAATACAGTCATTTCTATTCTTTATTCTTCAAAGCTTAAGTCAAAAGACATCACGAATACTAAGTATAGTTCCATATATAGTATACTTCAACTATAATTCTAACATGTAATTTCCAATTACAATAGAAGGACAGAGTGTTTACCTCGATAAGCCCAAAATTATCCAAGTATAAAGTCGATCCCGAGCAACGCTAGCTCCTACTCCGAGCGCCCAACAACCCTTAGAAGTTCTAACCAACTTCTACTTACAACTTCAACAACGGGTGAAGATTTCCTGTGGTTTCGCTTTTGTGGCTAAAGGAAGTATAATCGTATTTTCCGGCTTTTAGATAAGTGTAACTCGGGAATACTACAAGGTATTTGGGGCCAAGGTATTAGGACATTATAACAATACTAGATAGTATTTCATACCACAACAAGTGGTATAATACTAAAACAACTAGGCAGTGGGTACCCACTGCCAAGGCACCACAAAGTGGAAGGGCGGCCTCTCGCCAAAGCTCCACAAAGGGGGAGGAGGGCTTTGGACCTAATCACAAGCAAGAGGGAGAGGAGGGTTTTCAAGACTTGGAAGTTTTGAACGGATGAAGTCTTCACACTTGGGGTATTTATAGCAAAACCAAAGGCCAACTAAGGGCCAAGATCCTTCCAAGTGTATAGCAAGTGTAAGGACAAGATTAAGCTGCACCCTAAACCCTACTCCACAAAACACTCCACAAAACAAGCCACAAAGCAAGGCACAAATCAGGCCAATCGCCAAGGCCAACCAACCTCGACCGCCTCCAAATCGTCCAACGAGGTGACAAGGTCACCTCCCGCTGGTCCAAAAATGTTTCGCCTCTAAAAATCCGCAAAAATATAAATGACATAGCCGGAATTTTCCCAACGTAAGTTGGAAACGCTTTCAAAAACGACTCAAATCGCACCAGGCTCAAATGAATTCGCCAAGCCTAACGGTTCGAAAATTTCTACGCACGCCCCCACGCATATACCGGAAATACGGGTATAACAAAGATCTACCAACTTATTCTAACACATGTATATAGTCTCGATATCCTCATTCATAACACTAAATCATACAACAATCCTATCACGGATACTAATCTCTAGCGGTCAAAGATATACCAGAATTCATTGCTTCACTTTCCCTTGTCGCCCTAATCATGATCCCGCTCGCACTACGCATAACAAAAGAAGGAGATGAACCATCCACTAATCCCGGCGATGAATCTCTACATCCGCGCTTATCTCCGCCTGGACAGCCCGCAAATGGCCCGACCGCCGCATGTATAGCAATCACCCAAACTAGCACGACATTCCCATAACGGGTCCTACCACATCGACTACACCGAGGCAGAGGTGGCTTCTCGCACTAACACCCCTACTCTCCGAAAACCTAAACCTCGAGCCCGACCGCCTCCCGACCTCCGAACGCCCCAAGATCGTGTGGAGTACTGCATCCGGGCCGAGGCGCATAACTAGACCTCCTCGAAAATTACCAAAGGACCCTGATGTCTTGGCCCTCTTCTCGCCGATCTCGTTATTCCGCCGACCTCACGCCTCACACCTGCATAAGCTCGCACGCGGCAATGTCCATTCCCTACAAGTGCTACTCCTGCAACTTCTCGCTAAGTAGTCATCGAGCCTCGTGACATAACGGTGCACTCTATCCTCCATGGTTGCCACTAACGCGGGACATACCGAGCCAATGAGTCAAACCTACATTGTACTTCCGACCGCCTGCTCGCTCGCCTCAACACCAAAAATCTATCGGCCCGTGCCCTCTTCATCTGTGGCGGCAAGAAATGGCTATGAAATGCCTCGGAGAACTCTGTTATATCCCGTATTTTCAGAGTATGTACGTGAGGGCGTACGTACAAAAGTTTAAGCCTTAAAGTAGACTAAGGGACGAAATTTTGTGCACAACTAGCGAAAAGAATCGTTTTCCGACGAAACATTTTCCGGACTTTGCGAAGGGAAAATTACGGCTATGTCATTTATTATTTTTGCGGATTTTTCCGAGAGATGAAATATTTTGAACCAACGGGAGGGTGACACTTGTCACCCTCAAGTGGACGAAACTTGGGCGCTTTTTTGGCCTTGTTTTGGTCAAGGGTTAGGTAGGATATTTTGTAGATATTTTTGTGTGGTAGATGAGCAAGTGGGACCCACAAACACTTGTCCAAATCTTGACCCTCCACTTGCCCCCCACTTGGCTCAATCTTGGCCATTGAATGTCCTATAAATACCCCTCTAATGCAAGACCATTTCTTCATCCACAAATCATTTTTCCAAGTCTAAAAATCCTCCTCTTAGCAAGGCTCTGCTCAAAAGAGCTCCTCCCCTTTGGCAGGCCTTGGCCGAAACCCACCTCCCCGGTAGAAAAGTATTCTCCAAGTATTGTTACTATTCCAAAATACTGGCCCAAATACCTTGTAGTATTCCAAGGTTATACCTATACTAAAAGCCCGTAAATACTATTATACTTCCTTTAGCCACTAAACGAAACCCTAAGGAAAATCTTCATAGTCGTTCAAGTGTTAAGTATAAGTTGTGTAGAACTTCTAAGGGTTTCGGGAGCGAATTGAGCTGCTCTGCAATAGAGCTAAACGTTGCTCAGATCGACATTAAACTTGGATAATTTTGGGCTTATCGAGGTAAATACTAATGTCCTTCTATCAGAATTGGAAATTACATAATCATTGTAGTATAGAAATGAATATAAGATACATAGAAGGATATTATGTAAGAGAATTGAACTGTAAATAAGGATGGTATAAAAGAAGAGAATTGAATTGATATCACATCGTAAGAATATTAAAGAATAAGATCGAATCAGATTTACATAGGATCAGATTTACTGAGACTTGTAGTTTAAGGCAGGGTAAAGTGCCGCCCAATTTTCCGTAGAATAAAGGAATCAGATTCAGAATTATTTTACAGAGTAGTTCAGACGCTGATAGACTTGTATGACCATTATAGGTCAAGATCGCGAGTAGCGATTCTACCAAGAAGTGAAAAGGCTAGCAGGATTACAGATTTGGAGCTATTTGTCGATAATGATAATCGTCGCGAGGTATGTGATTCTTCCTATCCTCTCGAGCATGATATTTTAAAAGAATATGTATAGTACGGTAGACGACGTGGTGTTAATCAACATGGTTTTACTTCGATGTCTTTGACCGAGTTTTGAATAATAAAGAATCTTAAGTATTTCAAAAGAATTAAGAATCGCTTTTAAGAGTAATACTTGGTTTTAAAGCTAAGAGTTATACTAGCTTTATGGGAAGTTAGGTATAACGACTTAAGAGTGATAAAAGGAACGGTTTACTTAATTGTTTTATGAAAGCCTTGTATGGATTTCTGAAATGAGAATAAGTATCGAACAAACCACAGCAGCGCTAATAAAGGGAAATGTATTGACTAATAAAGTATTATTAAAACCAAGAGAAACCTCCATCCGCATGTAAGCTAAGATGAGACAAATGATATTACATTTCCTAGATCATCGCTTAATAAGATTGATTATGAAAAGAATAACCTACTCACATATAAGGCATATGTTGCTCAAATTGTTTTAAAAGAGAATTACGTTATTAAATGATTAAGACTATGAACTATGAAATCTTTCAAAATAAGAGACGGAATATTTGAAATTAGGCAAATTTGAACTTTGGAAAAGAATGTTGTAACTTGATTTAAAAGGAGAAGTGTTTTCGTTTAAAAAGGAAAGTATGGAAGTTGTTTTGGTTTACTTAAAATGTTAGTCACTCTATTTTTATAATACGGCATCGTGTCCTTTGTAAAAGAAATGGATCTTTTAAAAAGAATTTAACGACGAGTACTTGGGGTTAAAACCGACTTTGCATAAAATGAAAGTACTCGAGTTGTGTGTAACTTGCCTATGTTTGCTGTGATAGCCTTGTCGTTAGTATTGTATTTCTATACCACCGCCTCTCAAACGAGGCCATTGATTTGTTATGATCTTACTGACGCATCGCAGTGACGAGGATTCCACTGCGCGCCTCGTTGATAGTGTTATTCCATGGACTATTTCTCCATGAAGTTTTACCGATTTGTCCTCGTATCCGTAGTTGGCAGCATTTGCCCCGTGACGCCTTCGTATGAGTCTCGTGATACGCCTTGTATCCGTAGTTAGCCCTCAGATTTGCCCTTGGCCGCCACGCGACACGCTTTGGTACCGGTAGTCGGCGTGATTGCCCCGTATCGCTTCGTGGTTTGGTTGTATAGTATCGTAGTACGCTTTGGTATCCGCAGTTAGCCAGATTGCCCCGGCCTGACGACGCTTTGTATCCGGTAGTTAGCTCAGATTTGCCCCGCACGTTTTATGACTCGTGGACCTAGTTTTTATGTGTACCTTGGTGTTATTATATCATAGATCGCCGCAGGAGGAAGGTATTCCACGCATGATTGATGTCGAGGGCGTGAGACCCATAGTTATATTCGAGTGATGACTCGAGGCGCGAGTCCTCGATTTACGTGGATCGCTATTTATCATGGATCGTAGTTTGCTATCATACATGTCTCCCGCTTTATATAGACTACTATGATTTCATTTACGATTTTCAGGCCACATACTTGGTACCGTTGCATCGACTCTCGGGCCGCGCTCATGCCGCAGTAAAGGTACATCGCCAGGATCCTCGCCATAGATCACAACAGCGCTGGGAAGCCCCGCTTCTTCTGAGGCTTATCTTTGCATGTTATCACACGACTGCCCGGCCCGTGGATCGTGCCTTACCCTGCACCCTAGTGATACAACATCGAGTAATCACGGAACATAAAACACATACATGAAACAAATGAAGTATAAACAAGAATCGAGGGAAACTTGCCTTTACGGCATATATATAAATAACAACTTTTTCATCATGAAATAGCTTTAATCTTTTACAAACCCCGCCCACAACAAGCATTCATGCACTTCTAAGAAATGATATTACAACAATGGCTGGACAGGCTCGCCATACCTCGAATGTAAATACCTACAACAACAGGGACTATACCATCGATAAGCCTCCGAGAAACGGAGCTTTCCCAAACGCCGAATCGACTCCTAAGAGCGAGGATCAATAATCGTGTACTTTACTCGCAGATTTAACGCAGCTTCGGGCGAGGTCGCATAACATGTACTATGTGAAATCAAAATAAATACATCAGAAATGAAATCATAGTAGTATATACAAAGCAGAGACATGTATGATAACCAAATTACGTCACAATAAATAAGCAAATATGTCAAGTCGTGACTCACGCTCAAGTCATCACTCAAATTTAACAACGGGTCTCACGCCCACAACATCAATCGTGCCTGTGGAACACATTCTCATCGCCGCCTATGATATGAAAGCACCAAGGAACACACATGAACACCGTGTCCCACTGTGTTATAATAAATCAGCACGGTAAGTACGTAAGGCATAGCCGACTACTAAAACCCACAGCATCAACAAGGTCATAAATCGTGGCCATGATATCCGCCACATGATGAAATCTCGGTCACCGCCAAAGATCAAACGTGCGCCTAGCCCCGAACTCCGCAGCTCCGCATAGGCCAACCTCAGGCCCGCATGAGGTATAACCCCGCATCGAGGGTAGCTACTCCCAAGATCGCCCCGACTCGCAGCCACACGGCCACAAAGACCGCATGACCACAAGCGGGCAGAACTAACCTCGAACTCCCGTAGTTCCGCACGGATCCTCGACCCGCATGCAGGTATTCTCGAATCACGGTCCTGCATCGCCGAAGTCTACCCCGCAGACGGAGGCGCTTAACCTCCTGACACAAGTCAAGGTGAGTGGTACAATACCAACATAACTACCGATAGTCAAACAACTTTAAGCGCAATGAGGAAAACCCTTTACACTAACATCACAAGATACTAACACACGTAGATCCTAACATGTTTACTTATCAAATCAACAAGAAAGTATTACAAGGCTATCACAAACCAATACAATCAAGTTATTCACACAAGGTACTTTCTATTAACAAGTTCGCATCCATCCCCAAAGTACTTCATACATTAAATCTTTAAAAGATCCGCTCTTCCACATAAGTCACACAATACCCGTAGTATAAAATAGAGCGATCGCCTTTTTTTAAGTAAACTAAAACACTTACCTTTGTAAAATCAAGTAACAACATTATTTTCCAAACGCCCAAGTTTGCCTAGTTTCAAAATGCCTGCTACTTTATTTTAGAAAGGTTTCATAACTCATAGTCTTAATCTCTTTAAAACATTCGAGTAAATAAGTCTTATGAGTGAATAGGTTATTCTTGTTTATAATAATCTTACTACAAAGAACATGACCTAGAAAATGTAATATCATTTTGTCTTATCTTAGTTTCTATGCAGACGGAGGTTTTACCGGTTTTAATAATACAACTCATTAGTCAAGACATTTTCCTTTATTAACGCCGCAGTTGGTTTACGATACACATTCGATTTCAAATCAAGAAACATTCTTAAGCCGTTATACCTAACTTCCCATAAAGCTAGTATAACTCTTAAGTTTTCAAAACCAAGTATTACTCTCCTTCAAAACGATTTATAAATCTTTGAAATACATCAAGTTCTTTATTATAACAAGCCGCTTATAATTCACATCGCTACCTTTTAAAACCACAAAGTATTTTCACCTACATAAAGTCATATAACCAACTTCCCATAAAGCCATTATAACACTTTATGTTTTAAAACAATCAAACACGCTAACACATGTACGCTCACCAGACTACATAGTTCACACATATCATGCTAGAAGAGATAGGAAGAGGTTCACATACCGCGACCAGTATCGACAATAAGCAAAATGCTCCAAGACTACAACCTTGCTAGCCCTTTCCACTCCTCAAGTAATACGCTACCTTAGTACTTTCACCTAAAAAGGTCACAAACGCTCATTAACTTCAAAACACAAGGTTCCATTTCACGTAAAATTCGCAAGACTCTCCTCCCGCAACAACAGAATCTCCTCCTCTATCGAGGCCGCCCACCAAGCCAACCAGTGGGGTTTATACGCCTAACCTGACGGTACAATTCTACTCAAGAATACTACACAAGTTCATCGCAATACACCCTATGTACATACAGCTCAGCTTCTTTTCTTTATTCTTCAGCTTAAGTCAAAAGACATCACATAAAGATTAAGCTTAGTTCTATATATAGTATGCTTCAACTATATATTCTAACAACATGTAATTTACAATTAGAGGGACAAGATAATTACCTCGATAAGCCCATAATTATCCAAGTATAAATGTCGATCCTTAGCAACGCTTAGCTCCTACTCCGGTGTCTAACCCGCTCCAAACAACCCTTAGAAGTTCTAACCAACTTCTACTTAAATACTTCAATCAATCAATGAAGATTTCAGGTTTCGTTTGAGACAAAAGGACATACCAGAGTATTTCCTGCTCTACGTGAAAGAGGTTTCTTTGGAATACTACAAGGTATACGGCCAAGGTAATTGGGTATAGTAATAATACTTTGAGAGTATTTCTACCAAGCAGTGGGTATTTATACGAGACAACACCACAAGTGGGTGTATACCCTCGCCTACCCCACTATGTGGGGAAACTCGCTGGGGAGGGTTTCGCCAAAGGCCTCACAAAGGGGGAGGGACTCTCGCCAAGACACTACACTGGGGAGGAATAAGTTTTCAAGACTTAGAGATTGGGACGGGGTAAGTCTTCACGCTTTATGGGTATTTATAGTCAAGCAAAGGCCAACCAATGGCCAAGATCTAGCCAAGTGTTAGGCAAGTGTAGGCCAAGATATGCCCAAGTGCCCCTAGTCCCTACTCCTTAAAACCTCACAAATATCTACCAAAAATATCTACCCACTGACACCCCAAATCGTCTGTCACGCCCACTTGTTTCCAATGCGAGGTGACACATGTCACCCTCCCGCTGGTCCAAGATGTTCCGCCTCTCTAAAAATCCGCAAAAATAAGAAAAGACATAGCCGGAATTTTCCCTCGCAGTTATGTAAAACGCTTCACAAAAACGACTTAACCAAAGGCCACAGACAAATGTCATTCCTACTGTTATTTAGGCTGGGTGACACGTGTCACCCCTATTGGCCCAAAATAAAACATCTTCCGAAAAAATCCACACTGGCCAAAATCTCGAAAACAAAGTGGGCTCCACAAAACTGTAAATTTCTCCCGTGGGCCCCACGTGACCATTTCCAAAATAAAATTCCATAATTCTCTAATATTACAGTAAGTCCGAATACCAAATATGGGAATCCAATTCCCATTAACTAACATTATTCATTCACAAAAACCGGAAACATTTCCGTGGAAAATCACCTCTTTCTTCCTTTCCAATCTTTCTGTCAGATTAAGACGCACGCTCTCAAGATACATACTGGAACTATGGGGTATAACATTCTTCCCGTTATACCTCGTATTTCCGCAGTATGTACGCGTGGACGCACGCATTTAATTTGAGCCTAAGTTAGGCATGTTTCGAAATTTCAGTACAAGCGCGATTAGAGTCGTCGATTTAACGCTTCCACAGCTTCGAGAGAAAATTCCGCCATGTCATTTATAATTTTATGGATTTTTCCGAGAGACGAACATTTTGACCAACGAGGGTGACATGTGTCACCCCACATCGGGTAGCAAGTGGTGGACTCGACGATCAAGGCCCAAGAGGATCTGCTGGCCTCGCCGATTGGTCCCTTGAATCAGGCCTTGTTTTGGCCTTGTTTGTGGAGTGTTTTGTGGAGTGTTTTGTGGAGTAGGTTAGCGCACTTGGCTTGATTCGCCTTACACTTGCCTTGCACATGGCTTGATCTCGCCATCGTCGCTTTTGGTTTTGCTATAAATACCCCTAAGTGTGAAGACTTCATCCATTCCAAAACTTCCAAGTCTTCAAACCCTCTCCTCCCTTCTTGTTGTGCTAGCCGAGAGCTTCCTCCTCCCCTTTTCGCGAGGCCTGTGGCCGAGAGCACACCCTCCCCTCATGTACTGGCCGCGGGTACCCCTAGCCTAGTTGTCTTCGTGATAATACCCTTTGTGGTATAGAAATACTCTCCTAATATTGTTATAATGTCCAAATACTGGCCCAAATACCTTGTAGTATTCCCAAGGTTACACTTATACAAAGCCCGTAAAATACGATTATACTTCCTTTAGCCGCAAAAACGAAACCCTAAGGAAATCTTCACCCGTTGTCGAAGTTGTAAGTTGGTTAGAACTTCTAAGGGTTGTTTGGAGCGCCGAGTAGAGCTGCCGCTGCTCAGATCGACTTTATACTTGGATAATTTTGGGCTTATCGAGGTAAACACTATCATTCTTCTATTGTAATTGAAATTACATGTTTGAATATATAGTCAAGCATACTATATATAGAACTATACTTAGTAATCGTGGCAATGTCTTTTGACTTAAGCCCAAGAATTAAGAATCAATCGAATCAGAATTACATAGATCAGACATGAGACTTGTAGTATTACCGTAGTAGATTTGTACACGCCCTGGTTAGGGTAAACCCCCGTTGGCTCGTAGCCACCGATGTAGGAGAGACGGCGCTGCATGGGAGCGCCGAATTTTCTCAGAGATTGCGGAACGCTGAGATCTAGATGTTAAGCGCTTGTGGCCTTATAGGTCAAGTACTACGCAGGAGCGATCCACTGGGCTACGAGTAGCACGGTTCGAGGTACTGAGCGCTTTTGCTATTAGTCGACAATCGCCGCGAGGTATGTGAACCTCTTCCTATCTCTTCTAGCATGATATGTGTGAACTATGTAAGTACGTAGACGCATACGTGTTAATCTGTGTTTGATTGTTCTTAACACATAAAGTGTTATAACGGCTTTACGAAGTTGGTTATAACAACTTTACGAGGTAAGAAAATACTTGTGGTTTTAAAAAGGTAATCATGTGAACTATAATCGCAGTTATAATAAAGAACTTGATGATTTCAAAAGATTTATAAATCGAGAGTAACACTTGGTTTTAAAGTGATTTAAAAAGAGTTATACTAGCTTTACGGGAGTTAGGTATAATGTCTTAAGAGAAGTAAAGAAAATGGTTTAACGATGTTAAGTTAAGAGACTTGATCTTATAAGATAAGAGACTTAACTTATTTGTTTTAATGTGGATGTTTCAGGTGAAACCTCATTCATGAGTAATGAGTACTTGGTTTTATTTAAAGGATAATGTTTCATCGATTTCGGAAATCGAACGTATCGGCTGCATCACCGCATGCTAATAAAGGAAATGTATTGAATAATGATGTATCGATTAAAAACCAAGAGAAACCTCCATCCGCATAGAAACTAAGACGAGACAAAATGATATTACATTTTCTAGATCATGGTCAGTAATAAGAATGTTGTAAACAAGAATAACCTACTCTCACGCTGAGACATATATTACTCAATTGTTCTAAAAAGGAATCAAGTGATTAAGTTTATGAACTATGAAACCATTTGAAAACGAGAAACTTGAGTAATCAAACTAGGCAAACCGAACTTAGGAAAAGAATGTTGTTACTTGATTTTGAAAAGGAATGTGGGTTGGTCATTCTAATACTACGTATCGTGACTTTTATAAAAGTGAATACCGCATTGCTATTGGCGCAGGCCGCGCGCTTACACTTCCAAAGAAGTTCGGAAATTTCTAATGCACGCCCCACGTAAATACTCGAAATGGGTATATCAAGATACCTTTCTGCGCCACCCTACTCAGTGGGAAACTCGCCACGTGGGGTAGTTTCTGTGTGCCAAAGTGCCTCACAAAGGTGAGGACTCCTACCAAGGACACTACACTTACGTTACAGATCAGATTTTGGGTTATCATATACGCCCCGGGCTTTATATAGACACTGAGTTGGGTATTTATAACCGCAGATTTGTAAGCATAGCTTGGCTATACCAATGGCCAGATTCAGCTAAGTGGTGATCAGGGACTTAGGCCAAGATATGCCCAACACGCCCCTAGTCCTCACCCTTAAAACCCCACAAATATCTACCAAAATGGCGATCCACTGACACCCCAACGTCCGGTTGCCGCTCCACTTGCCCAAATGCAGTGTGTGACACACGCCACCCTCCCGTCATCCAAATGTCTGCGCTGAAAATCAGGGCCATAAAAGATATAGCTGGAATTTTTCATCGTAAGGTTATAAAACGCTTTCATTTAAAACGACTTTAGCAGTGTTCTGGCACAAATGTCATTCGCCATTATCTAGGCCTGGTCATATCGTACACAAATTTCCTATCAGCTCCAAAATAAAACATCTTCCAAAATATCCACAATGGCTAAATTAAACAAAGGTCTTACAAAACTTCAGAAATTTTCAAGGTCTCTACTGATTACTTTCAAAATAAAATTCCGTGTCTTTAATATTCCGATATACCTAATACCAAAGCTCGGGAATCCAATTCCATTAACTAATCCTTTTTCTTCACAAAACCTATATCTTTCAGTTTAAAAGTGGACTCAGCGCTATGGGCTCTTTCCTTTTGATTTTCTTCGATGTGATTCTCTCGTGACTAGGGTCCCGATACATACCGGTAAGGCAATTGCATTAAGCCCGCTTTCGGCGCGACTTCTTAGAAACATCTTTGCCCCTAATGCTCCTTCGCCAAGTCCCTAAACATATGCTACCGATTTATAAATTTCTACTACTATAGCCACGGCCGAACAATCCTCGCCACACCAGCGCCGGAACACTCGCAAGAAAACTTACATCCAAGTCCACGAGGAAACACCTCTACATCACCACAAAATCACTTCTCACCCTGTCTGCTAAAATATACTTCCTTCGCACCTTCTTACAAAGAAAAGATCACATCTATGCTCGCCATATGCCACGCTGCTTCTCTTTACTCTGCAGATACCACTCTCATTACTCTTGCTCGAGGCATTAACCTTCAAAGCACTCCAACAAATGTACCACTTTGTCACTTTGTCACAGCCTGTCTGGACGACTCCAACAAATGGTACCGGCCGCCACATCCCCTATGTGATGTCGTGACACTGAACTCTTACCATTCTCGACATCAGTCAGCCTAAAACTCGGGTTACCATCTCAACGTGGTCATCATTAATCGTGATACTTGGATGGATCTCCGCATTTCCTCGAACATAACAATACGAAAAGCGTCTGACGATCGCTTCTCCTACGCTGATCGCACACAAATGCTCACATATAGCACCGCCTATTCCTCACCTGGACTCAAAAAGGCCCAAAGTAACTCGCCAAGTCAGTTTCCAAAGCTGTCACACCCTCGCCCGGCGGTACTTTCAAGCAGACCGACCAACTCAACTCTAAGCTGCCGCTGACATCCACGCGACGATTCCTCTCGAGCCGCCAGAATCCCCTTCTACTGCTGCTCACTATCCACAAATTACCGAACAAGCTCCGAACTAACCGGTTCAACCTGCCAATATCAAATCCAATCGACCGCACCCTTTACACTCCATCGCAAGTGCTTTAAAAATGACATCCAACACTAAATGGTAGCTTAAACACTCCCTCCACAGAGCATAACAATCCTACAACTAACCTCAAATCCAAGACCGCCCGAGGGCGAACACACTCAGACTTTACTCGAAGCGTTCTGACCCCACTCGTAAAACTTAAACAAAAATACCGCACTGGCTCCACCACTGTCGGGCCATAGCGGTTTTAGGTAATTTCGTGCGTTTTACAACCTTCTCGATAAAATCATACCGCCGGAGTGAACGATCCCGATCAAGAACACGTAATGGGTCACGACTCCGGCCACTAATCGGGTCGAACGATCCACAAACTCAGACGGTTAACTAAACACGGGGCCTAACACCCTACGACTTAACACAAGGCGACCATCGCCACAAACCGACCTTACTCATAAAACAGTCACGGTCGACCCGCCGACGGGCTCCCCAACTCCGACCCGCAACGCGAAACACTAGTTCCTCAAGAACAATCTCACTAATCACGCTCCAAAAACCTAGCCATTTTCTTAGCTCAACTACCCCGTCATCTCCACTACCAAGTGACCTATCCCACACATAGCTCACGTACTCCATGACTTCTCCGATAAAGGATCAAACATAACACTACACCTTTCGAGACGTCTTCACCTCTAAGGTCTCTACGATAACACTCTAAGGCTCACACCTTCTTCTATCCCCAAAATCTTACTCGGTTAACCTACCATGATTTCTACGTTTCGCCACGCGCATAAGCCCGCACACGTTACGCCGCTTCAATCAAGAATTACTCTGCATCGACTTCTGGGGAGCAGCTATCAAGCATCATGGCATACGATACTCTGGTAGCCAAATCCATAGCTAGTACAGGTCGCTTTGTAATCCATATTCGCTCCCGCCGAACTGGGCGTCAAAGACATCACGCCGCAAAGAGGAACCGCCACACAGGTTAAACTTTACCGCTAGTGATTGTAAATCCCCGAACGGCTAATACCCCAGGTAACGATCGCCCAGCTCCACGCAACCTCTGAATCCCCACTCGCAGCCCCTCGGTCGCCTGCCCTCCCGGTTCGTGCTGCTCCCACGCCGGAGGCATAACGACAGAAAGAATTTCACGTGAGGTCCAACTTACAACACAAACAAGACACGCATCCGGCAGCGAGAAGAACAGAACCAATCCTAACATCCTATAGCCTCTCGATTATCGTGGCACAACACACCGATAATCCTGCAAGACTCTACCGGATACGGCTCAGACACTTTCCGGAGCATTAATCGCTCGATACCACTTTTGTCATCGGTATTCGCCTCCGGCTACCCACATCGTGCCTTACCCCGCAATTCTAGCGATACAACATCGGAGTAATCACAACATAAACACACATGAAACAAACATGGAAGTATAACAGATCTGAGGAAAACTAATTTGACGCATACATACAATAACAACTTTTTCATCATGAAATGCTTAACTTTTTACAAACCCCATCAATAAACATTGCTATTGCACTTCTAAGAAATGATACGACAACAATTGAGTGATGCGGCCTACCATACCTCAATGTAAATAATGTACAACAATGGGACTATACCAATCGATACCCTCGAGAAACGAGCTTTCCCAAACGCCGAACCGTGACCCCAAGAGCGTAGGATCAACGATCGCATCTTACTCATGACGTAATCTAGCCAAGGAGTGTCAAGATAACATGTACCAAGTATAAACTAAATAATATCAGAATGTAAATCAGTATCTATATAAAGTGAGACGTATGAAATCCAAATTGGCGCTTCACAATAAATAAGAAATATGTCGTCGTGGACTCACGCCTCAAGTCATCACTAAATTCAATAATAAACGGGTCTCACGCCACAACATCAATCATGCCTGAACACATTCTCATCACGGCAGCCTGGCGATATGAAAGATCTTCGCGAACACATGAACACCGTGTCCTACATGCAGTTATAATAAAACTGTGACGTAAGTACGGCGCATACCACTACTAAAACCTACGCTGCATCAACAAGTGTCATAAATCGTAGCCATGATTCGTTTGACTGGCTACATGATGAAAGCCGGTCACTGCTCGCAGTGATCAAATGTGCGCGCCTAGCCTCGAACTTCTCCACTGCGATAGGCCAACTCTCATAGGCCCACGGTAGGCACCAGACGAGGTGCAGCGCACCCCCATCGCCCCCGACTCGCAGCCGTACGCCACAGCACGCATTACCAGCGCGGCCGTGAATCAACCTCGAACTCCCAGAATCCGCACGGATCCTCGACCTGCATGAGGTATTCTCGAATCATGGTCCTGCATCACTCGAAAGCCTACCTCGACGGAGGGCACTTTAACCTCCCGACACAAGTCGGGCGCGGTACACCAACATAATCAATGATAGTCAAACAACTTTGTTAAATGCGGGAAAACCCTTACACTGTAATATCACAAGATACCAACACACGTAAAGATCCTAACATGTTTACTTATCAAATCAACAAGAAAGACATATACATTACAAAACCAAGTCATAACCAAGTTATTCACACAAGGTACTTTCTATTAATGTTTCCTGTATTCATCTCTGTGCAGATTTAAGTACATTAAATCTTTAAAAGATCTGTTTCTTCCACATAAGTCACACAATACCAGAGTATAAAATAGAGTGACTGTCTTTTTTATAAACCTAAAACACTTACCTTGTAAAATCAAGTAACAAATACTATTTTCCAAACGTCTGTTGTTTGGCTTAAAATACTAAGGTTAATATTTAGAAAGGTTTCATAATCTATAGTCTTTTAATTCCTTTTTAAAACATTTGAGTAAATATAAGTCTTATGAGTGAATAGGTTATTCTTGTTTATACAATCTTACTACAAAGCACCTATGACCTAGAAAATGTAATATCATTTTGCCCTCATCTTAGTTTTCATGTTGTATTTGAGGCTTTACCGTTTCTACACAACTCATTAGTCAAGACATTTTCCTTTATTAACGCTGAAATGTTTGGCGATACATTCGATTTCCAAATCAAGAAATATTTCTGCCGCTATACCTAACTTCCCATAAAGCTAGTATAACTCTTAAGTTTTCAAAAACTTAAGACATCTCCTTCAAAATGATTTATAAATCTTTTGAAATACATCAAGTTCTTTATTATAATGTGCTCGCTATAATTCATATCATTACCTTTAAAACCACAAAGTATTTCTTACCTACATAAAGCTGTTATAACCAATCTCCCATAAAGCCATTATAACACTTTATGTTTTAAACAATCAAACACTACGAATATACGACGCTCACCGTGATTACATATAGTTCACATGACATATCATGCTAGAAGAGATAGGAAGAGGTTCATATACTCGCTGACGGTAGTATCGACAATAAGCAAAACGCTTCCAAGTACTTACAACCTTGCTAGCCCTTCCACTTCGGCGCAGAATACGCTACTCTAGTACTTCTTCACCTAAAAAGGTCACAAACGCTATTAACTTCAAAACATAAGGTTCCATTTCTACGTAAATTTGAAGACTCCCGCAACAAACAGAAATTCCCTCCTCTATCGGCACTTTCGGCCACTAAGCCAACCGGTATGGGGTTTATAAGATCTAACCTGGGACGCCAGCATACTCCTACCAGAATACCACACAAGCCCATCGCAATACAAATTCTCATGTACATACAATTCGCCTCTCTCTTTCTTTATTCTCTCAGCTTAAGTCAAAAGACCATCACGCAAAGATTAAGCTTAGCTCTATATATAGTATGCTCAAACTATATATTCTAACAACATGTAATTCTCATACTGTGAGGGACAAGATAATTACTTCGATAAGCCCATAATTATCCAAGTATAAATGTCGATCCTAGCAACGCTTAGTCTTACTCCGGTGCAATTAACTGGCCCAAACTAAACAACCTTTAGAAGCTTCTAATCACTCACTTCTACTTAACATACTTCCAATCAACTAAATGGCGATTTCCTGTGGTTTCGCTTGATGACAAAAAGGACATACTAGAGTATTCCTGCTCTAATGAAGAGGTTTCTTTGGAATACTACAGTGCATACCATTAATGTAATTTAGGTAAGTAACAATACTTTGAGAGTATTTCTACCAATGGGAGTGGGGTATTTATACGAGACAACACCACAATGTAGGGGAAGTATAACTCCCGCCATCCTCTACTCAGGGGAAACTCCTCACTAAGGGGAGGGGTGCTCTCCTGCCAAAAGGCCTCAAGCAAAGGGGGAGGACTCTCTACCAAGACACTCTACACCATGTGGGGAGGTTGAAGGTTTCAAGACCTCTGTAGACTTCTGGGACATGGCTCGTCGCTTGGCAGGCATTTATAGTCTGCCAAAGCTGCCAACCAATGGCCAAGATCTAGCTAAGTTAGTGCGTGTGGTACAAGATATGCCTAAGTTGCCCCCTAGTCCCTACTTCCTAAAAACCTCACTAAAATATCTACCAAAAATATCTACCCACTCGACACTTCAAATCGCCTGCTAAGTCACGCCCACTTCGCTTTCCAATTGACGCGAAAGATATTACGTCACCCTCCCGCTGGGTCCAAGATGTTCCGCCTCTCGAAAAATCCGCAGTAATAAGAAGCACATATACTAATTTTCCCCGCGTTATGTAAATGCTTCGCTTGGTAAAACGACTGTAACTCAAAGTCAGGTAATAAATCGCCATTGTCTGCCAAGTTATTTAGGCGGGCAGTGACATTTGTCACCCCCTATTGGCCTCAAAATAAAACATTCTCTCCAAAAACATTCCACAATGGCCAAAATCTGAAAACAGCTGGGCTCTACAAAACTGCAAATTTTCTCCTTCGTCCCATTTGACCACATCCAAAAACAAAATTCCATAATTCTCTAACATTCGCGAAGTCCGATATCAAATCAGGGAATCTAATTCCCATTAACGAACTTTTCTTCACAAAAACTGAAACTTTTCTCCGTGGAAAAATCACCTCTTCTTCCTCTTTCCAAATCTTTCTCTGTCAGATTCTCGCATTTATTTACCGGCGATACATACTCTCGTAACTACGGGGTATAAGGCTACCCCGAGTCTGTAGAGTTCTTGTACATTCACAGTATGGCGGGCCTGGCCCCATGGCAGTTGTTGTGACTTTCTTGTAGGGTCTCGTGAGTACTGCTGTGGCGTAATCAGTAAAAAGGATAACTGCCTTGCTTTTATGTATATATATACAGGTGCAACTGCTTTGGTTGGCTCGCTTATTTATCAGATTCTCTGCTTCATGTTTATGTTTCTTATTTCGCTGTTTTTCTCCATGTCAGGAGTCACCAGCCGCCTCGGTATGACAAATACTTCGGCCCGAAACTGTCGTGCATAAAAGTGGTATCGCAGAGCAAGTAATCCTAAAATGCTCTGGTGCACTCATGTTCAGCAGGAGTCTTGATTATCGCCGTGTTGTGCACCACATCTATAATCGGAGGCTTATGACATTTAGGATTGGGTTTCATCCTTCCCATTCGGTGACGCGCCCAGAGCCTATGCGGATAAGTCGGACTCTCCGACGATTTCATTTTTACTACGATGCTCAATATTAACCCGCCTAAAAAGGGCATACCTAGCTAGTATAGCATTGTTGGAACGCTACAGATGAGTGCTATGGAGAGTTGCTATGCCTGCATTCATCTAGATAGAAATTCAGACTTGCGAAGCTTTGCGACGCCACAAATTTCCAGAATCAGGAGTCGCAATGAAGTGGTCACGAGACTTTCACAAGATTCGAGCCTCCACCCACACTGTACAGAGCGTAGAGACGGTTGGCGCGAGATGGCCCAGTTTATTGACACGATAGTGGCAAGCAGCACGAGGATAAGTCGGACGCAGCCATTCCTGGCCCAAGAAGCACTCGCATGGTTCACCCCGAGATCAGAGTAGTTTCGAGGCTACGGATTTTCGGAGTCAGAGCTCACCAGAGTTCGACTGCGTCGAGGCTCCGAGGCATGATCCGGCAGGAGTTCATTCGATAGCTATAAAATGCGATCATGAGGAGTTGGATCAAGGCCGTTTCGAGACCGAAGTCTGCATGGTCTTAGGCTCAGACGCAGCCGCGCTGACATCGCAATGACCGTTTGATCTACGAGCCGCTCCAGGAGAGTATGCACTTCCTACTGGGATGGGACGGTAGCTCCTCGTGACATTTCTGGGCACACTTCTCGCTCCACAGATTTGAGAAGTTACCTGGCCGACAGATTTTTGACGCTGGTGCGCACTGCGCGCATTTTGTCGGAGAGCAGCATCGTGGAGCTTTGACTCATTAGGCCGGACACGCCCCCGCAGCCGGTAGCCGATACGGAGGACAGAGGCACCGCTACGCCACCGGGCTCGGCTACCACGGGCGTAGGCTTGTTCGCCGCGTGGCTTTTCGCCGTGGCGGCGATCGCCCGCATGCAGGATTATGCACCGGGATGCGAGTGAGCTGGTGACGTCGACGCGAACGCATCGAGACCAGCGGGGTACAGGCCGTGGATAAAGAAATGGTCCTTTTTGGCAATTTTCGGTATGCGACCGCTCAAGAGCAAAGTTAGTTATACCACTGCACGACAGTGCGTCCTCCAGCGCCTTCTGTGACGCTCGTGGTATCGCCGGAAATCGCCGTGAGCTCCGTATTTCTCGCTTCACTTGACATACACGTGGTTCTAGCCGCATAGGATTCATACGCCCCCTCAACGCGCAATTTACGATGCGTGGCGCATCATCCCGGAATGTCGCTTTTTATCGTGCGCTTGTTCTCACCGCGCGCCAAAAGTGGCCATGCGTGGACGGTGAGTAGATCGCGCGATAGGAGTGGCATACGAAGTGGGGCGACGCAGCCTTTACCGTCAGCCAAGCAGTTCTCGCCATAAACGCTATGTACCGCCTGGGCAGGCGCTCATGATCAGGAGTGAAGCAGAGATACAGTGCATATCCTTGACTTTCTGTGCAGGCTGTGTACGCTGAGCATGCACGATCTTATTATCAGGTACATGTGACTGGATGGCGCGTCAGGTTGTTTTAAGTAAAGTTAGAAAACCCGATAGAATGGAAGGAGGGCATGGGTGCATACGCGGTTGGTATGAACCTTAGAATTTACACTGATATCGAGACCTTAGATGTACGGGCGTCGTCTTGAGTAAGAGATTTATGCTTTAAGGCTGACCTTCGGCCGGTTTCACTGTCTTGGATATATCAGCGTATAAGTTTCCGTGAGTGCAAGACGAGACGAGTATGTAGTTTTGTTTCGCAGCACTCAATAGGTTTTCAGACTTCAGATTTGGTGAGATTGTTCCGATCGTGGGAACAAGAGAGTTCAGCACGACTTTACCCAGGCTCGCCTCAGTATGGTATCGCGGGTCAACCCGCAGTCTTGACAGCAACGCTGGCCGGGCCTCGAAAGTGGTCCCGCCAGCGGTAGGTCACGGTGGCGCCGTGCCCAAGTTTACTTAATTAAGCTGGCGTGAGTGGTTCGCAAATTTTGGGAATCGGGCGATGACTCAAGTTTGGTCCGTATACTAGAAAGAGTTCGTCTGTTCGAGGAAGAGCACCTTAATGAGTAAAGTATATTTAACATGCATTACGTACGGTGAGAATAGAAACGATCAAGATTTCAGATGGAAAAGTGCGTATGGAAATATCTTTAGAATCGTAGTGGAAGCTTCTTGTAATGCTAGAAAGTGAGTCCTCCTGAGACTCGGGTTAAGTAATCACATGTGTGTTACTTTCGCGGCCAGTGCGGCATCGCAATTGCTATAAGAGAACTTTGACGTTATCCGTCATGTGGCGTATGAACATTCGGGACGATCGCCGCTAATGAGGGGATATCGTTACACCGTGAGTTTCCAGTGATGTAACAAAGAAGCGCACGACAAAAGTTTAAGCCTGCAAAGTAGACTGGTGATCAAATTTCATGCACAACTAGCGGTGCACCGCTTTTCCGACGCAAACGCTTTTCCTGACTTTTCGGGCGGAAAATGCTTACGGCTATGTCATTTATTATTTTTATGGCGGATTTTTCCGGTAGATTTGAAATATTTTGAATTAACGGGAGGGTGACACTTGTCACCTCAAGTGGAATAAACTGGCATGCTTTTTTTGGCCTTATGGTATGGTTGTAGGTAGACATCTTGCAGATATTTTCGCGCCGGCAGATTATGTCAAGGGACTCCATAAACATTCTGTCCAAATCTCGACCCTCCACTCTTGCCTCCTCTTGCCCCTAATTGCTCAATTCGCCAATCAATGTCCTATAACAATACCTCCTAATGCAAGACTATTTCTTCCATCCACAAATCATTTTTTCCAAGCTCCAAAAATCCTCCTCTGTGTTGCCTCGCCCAAAAGAGCCCTCCTCGCATGAGGCCCATCAAATCCCCCTCGCCTGGGGTTGTTTTCGTAAAATACCCTCTCCTCTTTGGTAGAAAAGTATTTCTAAGTATTGTTACTATTCCAAAATACCTTTGGCCCAAATACTCAGGTAAGATCTCCTGTTACAAGTTGATACCCACATTCAAATGCACACACCCCTAATTCCTAAGTCTCGTGGACCCAGTGCTTCAATTACCCCTGCAATCTCTAAATGACACAACATCATCGCAGAAAATCAATGAAATAAAACTTTAACATGAAATGCAGAGATACGATAATAAAACAGTCAACCAGTCTGGGTTACCTTCCAAATGATATACATATAACAACTTTTTTCAAAAACGAACAATTTAATCTCCTTTACAAAACCCCGCTTCTACACAAAGGCTGCTGCACTTCAAGATTTACAATCAACTATGACGCGATTTTTGATGTGGTTCCCGCCATACCCTCAATGTACAAGAACCTACAACTCAGGGGAACACATACTAAAAGATAAGTTTCAAGGCTTAATCTGAGCTTCCCAATACGCTGAAAAAGATCTCAGAGCTGGATCGATACGCACGATGCACTACTAATTACAGAATTAACGCAGCCTCGGGCGAGGCTGGTGAGCACAGTACTAAGTATGTGAAACTCAGAAAAGATCAGAAATGAAATCATAATAGCTCTATAGTAAAGTGTGAGACACAAAGAGTAACTGTGTGACTAAATACGTGACTCGCCATCTCGGCGACTTGGTCAGAAACGCACGCGATACGCGATTCGCCATCTCAGTGGACCTTCCGTATCGATGAAATACGCGGACTGGCCATTCGTGGGACGGCGGTAATATCAAAATGGAACACGCCAGCTTCCCGCCATCTCGCGATCTGCAAAGGTGTATAATCAAATTCAATACGCGCTTCGCGCCATCCTCGCGGACTCAGTGTAGAATCGTTTCATAATAAAATCAACCTACTCCATCGAGATTTGCCAGAACAGTTGTAAATACCACACTTGGTACAACAAAGGTTATCATCACAAGCATAGCAAGTTTCACAACAACAAGTATAGCAAGTTTCACAACAACAAGCATAGCAAAGTTTCATACAACTCAAAGTAATTTCTCTCATTTTACGCCAAAAGTCCAGGGTTTTAACTCCTAAAGTACTACGCATCGCTAAAATACCTTTTAAGAGATCTCGCTTTTTCTCACATAAGTCACATAATACCGTGAGTAATAGAAACGACTCAACCCACATTCCTTTTCAAAAGTCAAGTAAATGAAACATTCTTTTCTCCTAAGTTCCCTCGCTGTCTAGCTTTCAATTACTTAAGCTTCTCATTTTCTCAAACGGTTTGCTAGTCTATAAACTTAATCACTCGATTTCTTTTTTAGGAACGACAGTAAATACATATCTTACGCGAGTAGGTTAATTCTTGCCTACAACATTCTTATTACACCAAATGGCCATCTAGAAAACGGGCCATCATTTTGTCTCATCTTTAGTTTCTATGCACGATTTAGAGTGTTTCTAATGGGTTTTAATAATAAAGATTTCATTTATTCAATACATTTTTCTCCTTTATTAACGCTCATAAAGGTTTTGTTGATATAATATCATTTCCGAAATCAACCGTGAAACATTATCCCTTTAAATAAAACCAAGTACTCACACTACGAAACGAGGTTTCTACATAAATATCCATGACAAAACAAATAAGTTAAGTCTCTTATCTTATAAGATCAAGTCTCTAACTTCTGCAACACTGCAGAAACCATTTTCTTTACTCTCTCTTAAGACATTACACCCAACTCCCCATAAAGTCTAGCATAATTTTCTTTTAAAACCTTTAAAACTGTTATATATTACTCTCCTTCAAAACGATTTATAAAATCTTGAAACACATCAAGTTCTTAATATTATAAATAAAGGCTTATAATTCACATCAGCTTACCCTTTAAAAACCACAAAGTATTTTCACCATTTATACAAGTCATTATAATCAACCCTCCTGGCAAATTGCCGTTATAACACTTCTTATGTTTCAAATTAATCAAATACATTAAACATGCGTGCACGCTTCACCGTGCATTTACATGCGTTACACACATATCATGCTAGAAGAGATAGGAAGAGGTTCATATATTCTCGCATTTATTATCGACTACAATAAGCAAAAAGCTCCAAGTACTTCATAAACTCATGAAGCCCTTTCCACTCGATGGTCACGCGCCACTCTTAGTACTTTCACCTATAAAGGCCACAAACGTCTCATTAAATCTTTTAACACAAGTTTTCATCTTCACAGGTAATTAAGATTCTAGAGTTCCTCCCCGCAACAAATAAGCACCCTCCTCTAAATCGAGGTTTACGCAATGCGCCAAATCCGCAGGGGTCGGCACGCCAATCTGGGACGCAAGCAATTCTACTTCATGAGTAATGCTATGATAAGT
This sequence comes from Przewalskia tangutica, assembly GCA_029844215.1. Taxonomy (NCBI): domain Eukaryota; kingdom Viridiplantae; phylum Streptophyta; class Magnoliopsida; order Solanales; family Solanaceae; genus Przewalskia; species Przewalskia tangutica. The sequence goes on along the minus strand of JAQGDG010000303.1, from coordinate 34,500 downwards.
TCATCAGAATAGTTACCCATGCGATTACAGTCAGCTTTCTTCTATTTAAATTCGTAGCTTAAGCCAGTAAGATATCACTGAAGTATGATACCCGTGCTTGTCGCATATCACAAGACAATTATAATCGCCTACTTCATATATAGTATACTTCTCAAATCTATATTCCTAAGCAACGATAAGGTAATTTCCAATCACAATACAATATCACAGTGTTTACTCTCGAGCAATTCAAAATTATCCGGAGATCAAAGTTTCTATCCTGTTAAAGGCTCAGCTTTCCTGATCTGCGGCACAAGGCCCAAAACGCTCCAAGAAAACTCCTAGGAAGTGTCTACAAGGTAACTTCTACTTAATACTTCAACTGACTAAAAAGATTTTTCCTGTGGCTTCGCTTTTATGACCCATGAAAGCATAATGGCATTTTCTGGGTTTCAGGAGGTGTTGCACCTGGTAATACTAAGGCCAGTATTTAGCTGCGTGTATCTGGGACATACAACAATACTAGGAGAGTATACTTCTACACCACAACGTGGGCATTTATAATGTAGACAATCTAGGCTATGGTAAAAAACCCTCTACCATTAGTAAATTCAGCCAAAGTGAGGGCAGCTCTCTGCCAAGCTCTGTGCCGGGAGGACTTTGACGATTTCAAGACAAGAGGAGGGAGTATTTGAGACTTCTGGGGATAGATTGCTCAATTTTGGATTTCCAAGAAAGTTCATCAACTAGAGGGGTATTTATAGGTCAAGGAAGGCCAAATCCAAACGGCCAAGATGAAGATTAGCACGTGCAAAAGTAGAGCCAGATTTCCACCATGTGTACCTTATCCATCTACCACACAACTTGCACAAATATCCAACTCACCATGCCCCCCTTCGCCAAGCTTTCACCGCTTCACCACTTCCAATGTGAGGGTGACACTTGTCACCCTCCGCATTGTCCAAAATGTTTCACTTCCCGGAAAAACTGCAAAAATTAGAAATGACATAGCCGAATTTTCCTTACGAAAGTCGTGGAAACGCTTTCGGCCAAAAACGACTCCAATCGCGCCAGGTACAATTTCAAACTAGCCAACCTTAGGCTTAATTATTATACGACGCCTCACGACATACTCCGAAATACGGGTATAACATTCTCTCCTTAGAAACATTCGTCCCGAATGTTCCTCCTTCTAAACAGAGCAAACGTAGCAGTTCCTTCAACAAGTTGTCGTGCCACACCGCCACGTAATAACACACGTTTCTTCCTTCTTACTGGCGTTCTCCTAACACTTGAACTCTTCTAGTATACGACCACACTTCCGCCATCGCTTAGTTCCAAAACTTGGAGTCACTACCTCCAACTTGGTCATCTTACTAACGCACTTCCGAGGCCATTCCCGCCTTTACGATCCGCTCGTCGAACATAAACACGTAAATCATACTTATCGGCCATCTAACTGGGCCTAGCACCCTCGCGGACCCTACCACCGCGACCACCCGTGAGCCGACTTTATTTTGAAACCGCCGCGGTTGGCTCCTCAACATGGCCCCAACCCGATCCACTTACGCATCACGCCTGCTCCCATCCTAACAATCTTACTCTAAACAGGTCAGCGAAAGCTACCACTTCCATTTCACACTTCCTGTGGACTTACCCTTTAACAACTGTGTTTCTAAATCACTTTTAGCACACACCATCCAAACATAACACTAAACACATCAACAACATCAATACATACAAAACTCTGTAGGTTAGATATACTCAATCTACCGCCTTCTAATCATAGGCTCGCCTGGCAGGCGATAGTCAGGCGCTTAACCCGCCATCGATCCGTAGTCGAGCCATTCTCATGGCATCCTTCCTACTAGGCCACACGGCTGCCATACGGCCGCAGAAAACAAGCACCAAAAGACGACATTCTCGATGACGCTTGCCACATCGCGTACACTGAGGAAAACTCAACCCGATCAAGCAACCTATGTATATCGTGGAATTAAGCCTTGGAGCTCGACCAGCCTCCAATACCGAACGCTCCGACGATCGCGGAGGACCACTGCATCGGGCGAGGTACATCACTAACTCGCGAGGCGTCCGCCTTGAAAGCTACGCAAGCGACCTCGCTGCTCGCCCTCTTCACCGATCTCTGGCTATTCCGCTACGCGGCTCACATCCTAGTGCATGAAGCCGCATGCGGCAATGCCCATGCTCGGCCAAGCGGCTACACCAACAAGACTTCCAAGTACTTCATCCAGCCCGGTGACGTAGCGTGTACTCGCCCTCCACGCCATTAACGCTGGACGCACGCCAATGAGTCGAACTCCACATTGTACTCTGCAACCGCACGCCCGCTCGCCGTAACACCAAAAATTGTCGCCGAGCCCTCTCATCTGCGAGGCAAGAAATGTGCAAGAAATGCCTGAGAACTCGCCCCAAATCAGCTGAGCGCATGCTCACTCGCGACGCTTCCATGACCAAACTGGCCGATCGCAAAGACGCTGGCAAATGACGCGTAACCGGTCACCGACTCGGCTCCGGCCTTGATCACTCTCATGATCCGTCAGAATCGCTTGATGAACTCCCGCGATCATCCTCGTGCTCACCCATAGAATCGCGGTCGGGCTGCACCGAAAGTCTCGAAGCCTCAAACTATCTCGCCGGGGTGAACTACGGTGCTACTTGGCCGAATCACGATCCAACCCATCTCATATCTCGTTACCACTCGCCAAGAATCGCCATCTCTGCACTCATCTCATCTCGCTTCCAGCCGCGGGATCGAGGCTCGTGTATCAGAGTCTCACAGCCACCGCCGCGCTAACGCGCGGCGCTACCAAACCCGCCGTTGGAAGCACTGCTCAGTATTGACCGCTCGCACTGCACTTCTTCAGATCCTACTAGCAGCCTCCCGCTTGCTCCTGGTTCAAGGTTTTACGGAGGCATAATCGTAAATGAAATACGCCGTAGGGTACAACTTATCACACGGCCTAAGGCACGATTCGTAATGAGAAGAAATGGAAACCAATCCCAAATGTCCTATAGCCTCCTCGACATAGATGTGGTGCACAACACACCGATAATCAAGACTCTACAGACACGGCCCAGAGACACTTTCCGAGGATTATGTCACGACCCGAACCGGCTCGCGATCGGTGCCTTACCCGCACCCAAGAAATAAACAACATCGAGAAAATCGAAATTAAAACTCATACATGATAACCAATGAAAAGAGAAAACAAAGCAACCAAGCTGCTACCTTTTCAAAAATAACTAACACCGAACAGCCATAATCCCCGCCACATCAAGCATTTCATGCACTCTCTAAGAATTTTTATAATATCTCGACGACAGGCTCTCGCCATACCCTCGAATGTACAAAAGTTCTACAACTCAGTGGAACTGCACGTGACAAAGTCTCCGGCGAACGGAGCCGAGAATCGAACAGCGATCCAGCGGTGCGGATCAACAAGCGATGATTCAACTCGCAGATGAACGCAGCCTCAAGGGTCGCATAACAAAAATTGAGTATGCGAAATGTAAAAAAATCGTGAATGAAATCATAATAGTCTATAAGGAAAACAGAGATACGATGATAACCAAACTACAAGACACCACGATATATAGCCTACCAAATCAAATCACATCGTCGTGACTCACGCCAAAGATCATTACTCAAAGTGGACGATACTCGGCTACCCAACGGCTCATGTCCAACCCAATAACAAGATAGTACTCACAAGTGGACGATACTCGGCTACCCAACGTGTCGCATGTCCCAACCAATAACAAGATAATACTCATCGGACGATACTCGGCTACCCAACGCGGTCAAGATGTCCCAACCAATAACAAGATAATACTCACCGTGGACGATACTGCTGGCTACCTAATGGCCAAGATGTCCAAACAAATACCCAGATAATACCATCGTGGACGATACTGTGGCTACCCAACGTGTCAAGATGTCCAAACAAATAACAAGATAATATCACCGACGATACTGTGGCTACCTAACGCCAAGATGTCCAAACAAATACCGATAATACTCATCGGACGATACCGGCTACCCAACGTGTCGCATGTCCAAACAAATACCCGATAATACTCGCCGATGGACGATACTGGCTACCCAACGTGTCAAGATGTCCAAACCGGGCTTTACAAGATAACACTTAATAGAAGCATACCCGCTACCTAACGTGGTCGATATGTCCCAAAGGATCAATATAGTGGAAGCATACCTGGCTACCCAACGCGGTCGATATGTCCATCATACCACCCGATATCCGCCTCCGCCGAGAGACTCAGAGCACAAAGTCAAACACTTGCACAACAACAAAACTATCACCACAAGCACGTGCAAGTTACACACAACTCAAAGTACCTTCGCTTAAGTCGATAAACCGTTCCAACCCCAAAATACTACATTCTTTCCTACCTTCAAAGACCTCTTTACGAGAAACCATACGTATACTATCACACGTAGTATCACACACATTCATGTTTAAAACACGATTTCAAACACACTAATATAACGCCAAGTATACCTTTTAAAAGTCCAAGTAATTAACTCCTTTAAGGTCAAGTATTCCTACCTTTAAAACTAAGTCATTTACTTTTCCTCAAGAAAAGTTCGATATTTGAAAACAAGTGATTTATACTTTCAAACTCAAGTTACTTCTTTCCAAAATCCAAAGACATTATCCTTTGCAATCCATTAAGTTCATTCTTTGGAATTTTAAGAAAAGTCGAACTTGTTATCACGATTCTCATTTAAGCACCATGATCTAGGAAATGTAATATCATTTTGTCTTATCTTAGTTTCTATGCAGATGGAGGTTTCTACCGGTTTTAATATAATCAATTAGTAAACCATTTCCTTTATTAGCGCCAAGAAATGTGTGTTCGATACTTGTTCCCACTTTCAAATCCATTTCACATTCTTATGCCGTTATACCTAACTTCCCATAAAGCTAGTATAACTCTTAAGTTTTCAAAACTAAGTATTACTCATTACTCACTTAACGAGGTTTACAACTTTTGAATACATTACAAAACTTTCACAATTCTAAGTTAAGTCTCTTATCTTACAAGATCAAGTCTCTTAACTTCTACCAATCAACAACCGTTTTACTCACATAAAGTTGTTATAATCGACTCCATAAAGCCGTTATAACCCCTTTATGTTTTAAACCAACCAATTACTACATAAACATTTACGAGACCAAGAGGGCTCATTCTTTAAGCACCGAGTGCCCATTACTAACTGATAAGACTTACTACTTACACCTAACGGCCCTTTACACTTCATAACAAGTCAAGACACAATTTGGAAAATCAATTTCTTTAACACACGCAAGGCCAACCGCACTATATATTTCACAAATAGTCATGTCAAGAGGATAGAAGAATCACATACCGCGACGATTGTCGATACTAAGCAAAATGCTCCACAAGATTATCTCCCTTAAGAATTAATATGCTACACGAGTACTTCAATCCTATATGGCCATAAAACGCCTATCAAATCCCTCTAGTTTCGAACGAGTAAAACTAAGCACAAGGCCTCTACATTCTACGGAAATCGACGTAACTTCCTTTGTTTCTATTAACTTGCCACCTTTCACAAGTGTCAAATCAACAAGGCTACAAGATCCAAATCTAAGCCAACTTAACTATAACAAATTCAGCTCACAAATCTATACAAACTTAACTATAACAAAATTTCAGCTCACAAATCTATTCAAACTCTAAATATAATGTTCCTGTGCTCACAGATCTATACTACTATCACAAGTACTAACTCAAAACCCATATGGAAACTCTTACCTTTAGAAAAGCCCACAAAAGCCCTTTCCTACCACTTCTTCCCACAACTCAACCACCGCTCCCACAAGTTCACCAACACTTTTTCCTTCTTGCCGCCCAATAGCTTCCCTAAGGCTGTGTTTCTCAAAACCTAGAGAGGTGGATAGGGTTTTCTCGGGAGGGTTTGAATGAAATGGCCAAGTCTTCCAAGACTGGGCCCTAAAATAGGCTTCTATCGCTGTCAAAGGACGGAGGGACACTTGTCACCCTCCCATAGGCTCCTTTATAAAAATATCCCCGATTTTTCTCCTTACCCGCAGAAAATCCCGCCGCGCTGCCTCACACGGGCCGCGCTAACACTCGTAAAATAATTGCACGCTGCACGCGCCGCTGCCCCAGATTCAGCCGGCGCTTCAACACCCGGGCACTCAAGATAATCGCGCGCGCGTCGCTTTCTCCAGCCGCGGCACAACCCTCGAATCAAGTCACCGCATTTGATCGCGCCAAACTTGAAACTTCCATAACTTTTGACTCGGCGTCCAATCGACGAACGTTGGTCATGGGCTGGGACCTAGATTCAACTGACTACACACTAGGCCTTTTAAACACCTTACAATCCTTAACAACTGGGTCCAATACTCAAAGGTAAACTCAAAATCCTTCCAACACACGCTTGCCAACTTATCTATCCTCTAGAATTTACTGGTGTAACATTCTTCCTCTCGTAAACATTCGGCCCGAACGTTCCTTCTAAGTCTTCGTAACACACGCACTGCATAGTCTTCACTACTATACCTACTAAAACTCATTTATGCCTCTCATGGCCATAATATAGAAATCACGTGATCTCCAAATCTCCACTAATCGGAAATCACCTCTAACGCAAACATCACTATTTTCTCCTCCCTTGGTCTAAAGGATACTCTCTCACTTCTGCACCTTCCTTGTACACTCACACCCTCTCTAGTACACGCTCCACAATTCAACCATCGCTGCTTTCTACCACCTTGGAGTCACTACCTCCAACTCGCCCATCTTACTAATCCACGTCACGGAAGCTACCACTTCCATCGCAAACTACCCATGGAATCATCACACAAAACTCCATGTATACCATACACTCCGACAAGGATTAACAGTAAAGGCTTCTACCCAAGACGGCCTTACATCTAAGGTCTCAACTGTGATAAATTTAAGGTTCAAAATTTTTCTCATCCCCAACTTACCCTCTTTATTAACCATGCTTCCAAATCACATTATATACACAAAGCTACTCCGAACATAGCACTCAACACATCACCACAACATCAAAGCATACAATACTCTGTAGGGTTAAGAACATACCAGAATTATTGCTTCACTTCCCTTCTTGTCGCTCTACTCATGTTCTTTCCGCACGACGCACAAAGGAGGAGGTGAATCGCCCATCGATCCCGGCGTCAATCTCAACCTCCGCTATCTCTCGCGGGACAATTTGCAAATGGCTACTGGCCGCATGTAAAACAGATTCTCTATTAGCACGACACTCCCATCGTGGAGCCTACCACAATGGTCACAACGAGGTAAGGGTGGTCCCATCCGACTAACATCCCCGATCCCCAAAACTCAAACTTGGAGCCCCGACCGCTTCCGAATTTTTCGAACGCCCCGACGATCGAGGCTGAGCACTCAGATCGGGCGGAGGCGCATAACTAACCTCACGAGGCCGCCGCCCCGGCGTCACCAAAGGACTCCCGCCGTCCTACTCTGATTCGTCATTCCGCTGACCACGCGCCTCACATCCGCGCAGCGTAGCTCGCAGACGCGGCAATGTCCATGCGCCACCGAAGAGTTACCCCGAGCAACTTCTTCGCCAAATAGTCATCAAGCCCGTGACATAGCGTGCACTCGCCCTCCATGTCGCTACTAACGCGGACGCATCGAGCTAGCGAGTTAAACTCCACGTTGTACTTCAACTGCACGCCTGCTTCGCTTCTCAACATCAAAATCTGGCTTTACCGAGTCCTCTCATTCGCGAGGCAAGAAATGTGCAAGAAATGCCTCCGAGAACTCGCTCCCATCTCGCTGAAGTGCATGCCCTCCCGACGCCCCACGACCAAACCGCCATCATGCGATCACGCAAATGATGCGTAACTAGGACCACCGACTCGCCCTCCGGCGCTTGATCACTCATGATTCACAGAATCGCTTGATGAACTCGCGATCATCTCGTGCCTCACCAGAACTCGCGGGCCACAACTCGTAAAGTCCCGCAGCCTCAAACTATCCGATCTCGTGAACCATCGTGCATCGAATCGCCAGGCCCACTTATCTCTCGTGTTCGCCACAACCCGCCAATAATCGGGCAACTCCTGTAACCCATCTCCCTCTGTTTCGCGGATCGAGGCTCGTGCATCTGTGGTCTTCAGAGATCGCCGCCGCTTTCTACTCGCAGCCTCCTTCGCCGCTTTGCCCTTTCTGGGGCCCCGCCGTTTTCGCAGAGGCATAATCGTAAAAACGAAACACGCCGTATGGGTCCAACTTACAACACAAACTAAGGCACGATTCGTAACGAAGAATAAACTAATCTCTAAATGTCTCATACTTCTCCGATTATAGATGTGGTGCACAACACATCGATAATCAAGACTCTACTTAGACACTGCCTCAGACACTTTCTCGAGGACTAATCGCTTCGATACCACTTCTCACGCACCAAACCGCTCACGATCGTGCCTTACCCTGGCACCCAAGTAGTAAAACAACATCAGAGAAAATCTGCGGAAATTTAAAATCATACATTATATCCAATGAAATGAGAAAACAAAGCAACTAAGCGTTACTTTTTCTCAAAAATAACTAACACCGAATAGCCATAATCCTCGCCACATCAAGATTGCACTCTAAGAATTTTTATAACATCTCTCGACGACAGGCCCCGCCATACCCCGAATGTACAAAAGTTCTACAACTTCGTGGAACCGCACTGCAGGACAAAGTCTCCGGCGAATGGAGCTCGAGAATCGAACAGCATCCAAAGGCGCGATCAACAAGCGATGATCTCAACTCGCTGCATGAACGCACTTCATGGCGGGTCGCATAACAAAAATTTGTATACGCGAAACAAAAAAATATCAGAATGAAATCATAATAGTCTATAAGGAAAACAGAGACATGATGATAACCAAACTACAAGATACACCACGATATACCGTTACCAAATCAAATCACATCAAGTCGTGACTCACGCCCGAAAGATCATTACTCAAAGTGGACGATACTCGCTGGCTACCAACGCGGTTCATGCTCCAACCCAATAACAAGATAGTACTCACAGCGACGATACTGGCTACCCAACGGTCGCGATGTCCCAACCAATAACAAGATAATACCATCGGACGCATACTGGCTACCCAACGTGTCAAGATGTCCCAACCAATAACAAGATAATACTCACCGGACGATACTGGCTACCTAACGGTCAAGATGTCCAAACAAATACCCGATACTTCACCGCGGACGCATACTCTGGCTACCAACGCGTCAAGCATGTCCAAACAAATAACAAGATAATACTCATCGTGGACGATACTGCGGGCTACCTAACGGTCAAGATGTCCAAACAAATACCTGTGATAATACTTCACGGACGATACTGGCTACCCAACGCGTCAAGATGTCCAAACAAATACCTGTGATAATACTCGCCGCGGACGATACCGTGGGCTACCCAACGCGGTCAAGATGTCCAAAACCGCTTTACAAGATAACACTCCAATAAGCATACCCGCTGGCTACCTAACGCGTCGATATGTCCCAAAGGATCAATATAAATGGAAGCATACCCGGCTACCCAACGGTCGATATGTCCATCATACCACCCGACATCCGCCTCCGCCGAGAGACTCCTGAGCACAAAGTCAAACACTTGCACAACAACAAAACTATCACCACAAGCACAAGTAAGTTACACACAACTCAAAGTACCTTCGCTTAAGTCGACAAACCGGGTTCCAACCCCAAAATACTACATTCTTTCCTACCTTCAAAGACTTCTTTACGTGAGAAACCATACGATACTATCACACGAGTATCACACACATTCATGTTTAAAACACGACTTCAAACACACCAATATAACGTCAAGTATACCTTTAAAAGTCCAAGTAATTAACTCCTTTAAGGTCAAGTATTCCTACCTTTTAAAACTAAGTCATTTACTTTTCCTTAAGAAAAGTTCGATATTTGAAAACAAGTGATTTATACTTTCAAACTCGTTACTTCTTTCCAAAATCCAAAGACATTATCCTTCGCAATCCATTAAGTTCATTCTTTGAATTTTAAGAAAAGTCGTAACTCGTTATCACGATTCTCATTTACACCATGATCTAGAAATGTAATATCATTTTGTCTTATCTTAGTTTCTATGCAGATGGAGGTTTCTAACGGTTTTAATATAATCAATTAGTCGAAACCATTTCCTTTATTAGCGCAGCAAGGTGTGTTCGATACTTGTTCCTACTGAAATCCATTTCACATTCTTATGCCGTTATACCTAACTTCCCATAAAGCTAGTATAACTCTTAAGTTTTCAAAAACTCAAGCATACTCATTATCACGAACGAGGTTTTACAACTTTTGAATACATTACAAAACTTTCACAATTCTAAGTTAAGTCTCTTATCTTACAAGATCAAGTCTCTTAACTTCTACCAATCAACAACCGCTCTTTTTACTCACATAAAGTTGTTATAATCGACTTCCCATAAAGCCGTTATAACCCCTTTATGTTTTAAACCAACCAATTACTACATAAACATTTACGAGACCAAGAGGCTCATTCTTAAGCACCGAGTGCCCATTACTAACTGATAAGACTTACTACTTACACCTAATAAGCCCTTTACACTTCATAACAAGTCAAGACACAATTTGGAAAATCAATTTTTAACACACGCAAGGCCAACCGCACTATATATTTCACAAATAGTCATGTCAAGAGGATAGGAAGAATCACATACCGCGACGATTGTCGATACTAAGCAAAATGCTCCACAAGATTATCTCCCTTAAGTTAATATGCTACACGAGTACTTCAATCCTATAAGGGCCATAAACGCCTATCAAACTCTAGTTTCAACGTAGTAAACTAAGTACAAGGCCCCTACATTCTACTAAATCGATGTAACTTCCTTTGTTTCTATTAACTTGCCACCTTCACAAGGTCAAATCAACAAGGCTACAAGATCCAAATCTAAGCCAACTTAACTATAACAAACAGCTCACAAATCTATACAAACTTAACTATAACAAATTTCAGCTCACAAATCTATTCAAACTCTAAATATAATGTACCAGTGCACAGATCTATACTACTATCACAAGTACTAACTCAAAACCTGCAGGTGGAAACTCTACCTTTAGAAAAGCCCACAAAAGCCCTTCCTACCACTTCTTCCACAACTCAACCACCGGCTTCCACAAGTTCACCAACACTTTTTCCTTCTTGCCGCCTCCAACAGCTTCCTAAGGCCAAGTTTCAAAACCTGAGATAAGTGGAGAGGGTTTTCTCGGGAGGGTTTGAATGAAATGGCCAAGTCTTCCAAGACTGGCCCTAAAATAGCTTCTATCATTGGTCAAAGGACTGAGGGACACTTGTCACCCTCCCATAGGCTCCTTATAAAAATATCCTCGATTTTTCCCCTTACCCGCAGAAATCTCGCCGGCCGCTGCCACACGGCCGCGGCTAACACTCGTAAAATAATTGCACGCAGCACGCGCTGCCTCAGATTCGGCTGCGGCGCTTCAACACCCGCACTCAAGATAATCTGCGCCAAGCCTCGCTTCTCCGAAGCTGCACAACTCCCCGAATCAAGTCACCGACTGATCGCGCCAAACTTGAAACTTCCATAACTTTGACTGGCGTCCAATCGATTTAACTGCTGGTCATGGCTGGGACCTAGATTCAACTGACTACACACTAGGCCTTTTAAACACCTTACAATCCTTAACAACCGGGTCCAATACTAAAGGTAAACTCAAAATCCTTCCAACACATGTTTGCCAACTTATCTATCCTCTAGAATTTACGGTGTAATAGATTAACCGCTCGATACTACTCATGTCACACCCCGACTCGGTTCGTGGATCGTGCCTTACCCCGGCACCCAAGTTGACACAACATCAGAGAAAATCGGAAAATAAAACTTTAACATGAAATGAGAGACATGATAATAAAACAGTTAAAAAAAACTGATACCTTCCAATGATATACATATAACAACTTTTTCAAAACGAATGCTTTAATCTTTACAAAACCCCGCCTACACAAAGCATGCACTTAAGATTTACAACAACTATGATGGACAGGCCCCGCCATACCAATGTACAAGAACCTACAACTCAGGAACACATACCAAAAGATAAGCCTCCAAGGAACTGAGCTTCCTAATACGTCAAAGCGCGATCCAGAGCGGATCGACAACAACGCATTTCTACTCGCGACATGAACGCAGCCTCAAGAGGTCAAGACAACAGTACCAAGTATGTGAAATCAGAAAAGATCAGAATGAAATCATAATAGTCTATATAAAGGTGAGACATGTATGATAACTAGATGAAATACGCGACTCGCCATCTCGCGACTTGTAAAATCGATGATACGTGACTTCGCCATCTCGCGGACTCTGTAATATCGATGAAATACGTGATTCGCCATCTCGGGGACCTGTAATATCAAATGGAATACGTGTTCTCGCCCATCTCGCGACTCTGCATAATCAACGGAATACGCGTTCCGCCCATCTCGGGACTCAGAATCGCTCATAATAAATCAACCGCCTCCATCGAGAGACGCCGTAAATACGTAAATACCACACTTGCACAACAAAGGCTATCATCACAAGCATAGTGCAAGTTTCACAACAACAAGCATAGGCAAGTTTCACAACAACAAGCATAGCAAGTTTCACACAACTCAAAGTACTTATTTTACGCCAAAGTCCGGTTTTAACCTAAAGTACTACGTGACGCTAAATACCTTTAAGAGATCCGCTTTCTTTCACATAAGTCACACAATACCCGTGAGTATTAGAATGACCAACCCACATTCCTTTTCAAAAGTCAAGTAACAACATTCTTTTCCTAAGTTCCCGCTTGCCTAGTTTCACTACTTGCTTCTCATTTTCAAATGGTTTCATAGTTCATAAACTTAATCACTTGATTTCTTTTAGAACGCATTGAGTAACATATATCTTACGAGAGTAGGTTATTCTTGTTTACAACATTCTTATTACACCCATGATCTAGAAAATGTAATATCATTTTGTCTCATCTTAGTTTCTATGCATGGAGGTTTTACCGGTTTTAATACAAGACTTCATTTATTCAATACATTTTCCTTTATTAACGCTGCATGGTTTGTCGATACACATTCGATTTCCAAATCAAGAAACATTATCCCTTTAAATAAAACCAAGTACTCATTACTCACGAATGAGGTTTCACATAAACATCCACATTAAAACAAATAAGTTAAGTCTCTTATCTTATAAGATCAAGTCTCTTAACTTCTAACATCGTGAAACCATTTTCTTTACTCTCTTAAGACATTATACCTAACTCCTCATAAAGCTAGTATAATTTCTCTTTAAAACCTTTAAAACTAAGTGTTACTTCTCCTTCAAAACGATTTATAAATCTTTTGAAATACATCAAGTTCTTTATTATAACAAGCCGCTTATAATTCACATCGCCTACCTTTTAAAACCACAAAGTATTTTCTTACCTACATAAAGTCGTTATAACTAACTTCCCATAAAGTTCGTTATAACACTTTATGTTTCAAACTAATCAAATACATTAAACACATGCACGCCTACCGCATCACATAGTTACACACATATCATGCCAGAAGAGATGGGAAGAGGTTCACATACCTCGCGACGATTATCGACAATAAGCAAAAAGCTCCAAGTACTACAACCTTGCAATTTCTTTCCACTCCTCGAGTAGAATACGCTACTCTTAGTACTTTCACCCATAAAGGCCACAAACGCCTATTAAATCTTAAACACAAGTTTTCATCTTTCTACGTAAAATTGAAGATTCTCCCCGCAATCATAATCTCCTCTCTATCGAGGCCGCTACTGCCAACCAGTGGGGTTTGCACGCCTAACCTGACGTACAATTTACTTCACAAGAATGTCAAGACAAGCTACTGTAATACACCCCTACGTGATTACGTCAGCTTCTTATTTAAATTCAGCTTAAGTCGCAAGACACGCTGCAGTATTATTCGTGCTTAAGTCAAAAGACATCACCGCACAATTATAACGCTCTGGGCTATATATAGTATACTTCAACTATATATTCTACAACATGTAATTTCCATTACAATAGAAGGTCATGAGTGTTTACTCGATAAGCCCAAAATTATCCGAGATCAAAGTCGATCCCGAGCAAGGTTTAGCTCCTACTCCGTGGCGCTCCAAAACGCCCAAGAAACCCTTAGAAGTGTCTACACAACTTCTACTTAATACTTCAACTACGGTGAAGATTTTTCCCAGGTTTCGCTTTAGTGACCGAGGGAAAGTATAATGGTATTTTCTGGCTTGTATAAGGTAACCTCGGGAATACTACAAGGTATTTGCACAAGGTATTTGGACATAATAACAATACTAGAGAGTATTTCTATACCACAACAAGGGTATTTATACGAGACAACTAGGCTAGTGGGGTACCCTACCAGGGCACCACAGTGAGGGAAGCTCTCGCCAAGCCTCAAAGGGGAGGACTTTGGACGATTTCAAGACAAGAGGAGGGAGTATTTGAGACTTAGATAGATTGTTCAATTTTTGATGAAGAAAGTTCATCAACTAGAGTGGTATTTATAGGTCAAGTGAAGGCCAACCAATGGCCAAGATGAAGACAAGTGTGGCGCAAGTCATAGGGCTAGATTTCCACCACGTGTACCTTATCCATCTACCACACCAACTTGCACAAATATCCAACCTACTACATGCCCCTTCGCCGCTTTATCACCCACCACTTCCAATGCGAGGCGACACTTGTCACCCTCCCGCTGGTCCAAATGTTTCGACTTAAAATCCGCAAAAATTAGAAATGACATACCGAATTTTCCCTACTAAAGTCAGTGGAAACGCTTCCGAAAAACGACTCCAACGGTGTTGTGTACAAATTTCGAAACTAGCCAACCTTAGGCTTAAATTATTATACGCACGCCTCACGCATATACTGAAATACGGGTATAACACTAAAAGCCCATAAATACTATTATACTTTTTAGCCACTAAACGAAACCCTAAGGAAAATCTTCATAGTCGGCCGATGTTAAGTAGAAGTCGTGTAGAACTTCTAAGGGTTTCGGGAGCGAATTGAGCGCTCGCAATGTGAGCTAAACGTTGTCAGATCGACATTAAACTTGGATAATTTTGGGCTTATCGAGGTAAATACTATTGTTCTTCTATTGTAATTGAAATTACATAATCAGAGTAGTATAGAAATGAATATAAGATACATGAAGGATATTAAGGTAAGAGAATTGAACTGTAATGTAAGGATGGTATAAAAGAAGAGAATTGAATTGATATCACATCGTAAGAATTTTAAAGCATAAGACCGAATCAGATTTTTACATAGATCAGATTTAAGAGACTGTAGCCTAAGGTAGGGAAGTGCGCCAATTTTCCGTAGAATAAAGGAATTTGTATCTAGAATTATTTACGCAGTAGTCTAGACGCCGACAGACTTGTATGACCATTATAGGTCGAAGTACTAGTAGCGATTCTACTCAATGAAAAAGGCTAGCAGGATTACAAGATTTTGAGCTATTTGTCGATAGTCTATAATCGCCGCGAGGTATGTGATTCTTCCTATCCTCTCGAGCATGATATTTTAAAAGAATATGTATAGTACTGAGACGACGCATGTTAATCGAACATTGTTTTACTTCGATGTCTTTTGACCTGAGTTTTGAATAATAAAGAATCAAGATTTCAAAAGAATTAAGAATCGCTTTGAAAGTTAAGAGTAATACTTGGTTTTAAAAGCTAAGAGTTATACTAGCTTTATGGGAAGTTAGGTATAACGACTTAAGAGTGATAAAAGGAACTACATTTAATTGTTTTATGAAAGCCTTGTATGGATTTCGAAATGAGAATAAGTATCGAACAAACCACAAGAATACTTAATAAAGGGAAATGTATCGACTAATAAAGCATTATTAAAACCAGAGAAACCTCCATCCGCATAAGCTAAGATGAGACAAAATGATATTACATTTCCTAGATCACACGCTTAATAAGATTGATTATGAACAAGAATAACCTACTCACATATATGCATATGTTGCTCAAATTGTTTTAAAAGAGAATTACGTTATTAAATGATTAAGACTATGAACTATGAAATCTTTCAAAATAAGAGACTGAATATTTGAAATTAGGCAAATTTGAACTGAAAAGAACGTTGTAACTTGATTTTAAAATGAGAAGTGTTTCGCTTAAAAAGGAAAGTATGGAGTTGTTTTGGTTTACTTAAAAATGTTAGTCACTCTATTTTTATAATACGGGCATCGGTGACCTTTGTAAAAGAAATGGATCTTTTAAAAGAATTTAACGACGAGTACTTCGGGTTAAAACCTCGACTTTGCATAAAATTAAAGTACTGAGTTGTGTGTAACTTGCCTATGTTTGCGTGATAGCCTTGTCGTACTAGTATTGTATTTCTATACCATCGCTTCTCAACGGAGGGCCATTGATTTGTTATGATCTTACTCGGACGCACTCGCAGTTTTGACGAGGATTCCACTGCGCGCCTCGCTGATAAGTGTTATTCCACGGACTAGCTCTCCACGAGGTTTTACCGATTCGCCTTGGTATCCGTAGTTGGCTGCAGATTTACCCCGACGCTTCGCGGCGCAATCTTGATACACCTCGTATCCGTAGTTAGCCCGATTTGCACCGGCCACCACGGACACGCTGTATCCGTAGTCGGCATTTGCCCCGTGACGCTTCGTGGTTTGGTTGTATAGTATCGTAGTACGCTTTGGTATCTCGTACTTGGCTTTCAGATTTGCCTTGGCCACTTGATTTACGCGCTTTGGTATCCGTAGTTAGCCTCGCATTTGCCCCGCATTTACGACTCGTGGGACCTAGTGTTTACGTACTCCTTCGTCTTATTATATCATAGCCACAAGGAGGAAGGTATTCCACGGCATGATTGACGCTGAGGGCGTGAGACCCATAGTTATATTCGAGTGACGACTGAGGCGAGTCCTCGACTTACGGATCGCCATTTATCAGGATCGTAGTTTGCTATCATACATGCCTCCCGCTTATATAGACTACTATGATTTCATTTACGATTTTCAGCACATACTTGGTACTGCAGATCGACCTCCTCGGGCCGCTCATGCCGCAAAGGTACATCGGCCAGGATCCTCGCCATAGATCACAGCTTCAGGTGGAAGCCCCGCTTTCTTCGAGGCTTATCTGCATGTTACCCGAGTCCGTAGATTCTTGTACATTCGTGGTATGGCGCCCTTCTGGCCATAGTTGTTGTCACTTTCAGAGGTCCGTAGTACTGCCAGGCAGAATTTGTAAAAAGGATAAATCGCTCGTTTTTACGTATATATATACGTAAGGCAACCTGCTTTGGTTGGCTCGCTTATTTATCATATCTCTGTTTACGTTTATGTTTTATTTTCGCGTTTTTCTCTGGATGTTGTATCACCAGGGTGCCCGGTAAGGCACCAGCCGTTTTGAACGGTCATGACAAACTCGCCCCAAATACCGAGGCGCATGCCCCGACGCCTCATGAATCAAACCACCGATCGCAAAGATCACGCAATGACGCAACCTAAGACCACCGACTGCCTCCAAGCCTTGATTACTCACGACTACCGCAATGGATAAACTCCGAGGGTCATCTCGCCCCGACCCATAAAACTCGTGGGTCGCAACTCAAAAGTCCCTAAGTCTCACACTATCTCGATCTAGGGTGAACTACGGGTACCACCTAACCTCTCGCCTTCTCGCTCTCCTCATTCCTCGCCACGATCCTCGCCAATAATCGGCCATCTCCTTGTAACCTATCTCTCCGCCCAGCCAGAATCGAGGCTCGGGACCGCGGTCTCGTGAGTCGCCGCCGCTTCCCGAACTCGCTGGGTTGGCGACGCTGGAATTCCGCCGTCCGAACATCTCTCGTGTAAAGATCGCACGTGTTCTCATAACTCATCAAGGCCTCTACTAGCAGCCTCCTCACCGCTTTGCTGGGTCTGGCCATGCGAGGCATAACTGATACAGGAAAATATGTCGAGGAGTTCAACCTATAACACGCCTCTATTGCACGATCTTAGAGTGAAAGAATGGAAATCAATCCTAAATATCCTCAGAGCTCCTCGACATAGACGTGCTGCACAACACACCGATAATCAAGACTTACTAGACACTATCAGAACACTTTCCGAGGACAAATCGCTCGATACCACTTTTGTCACGACCCGACCACGGACCCGTGACTGGTGCCTTACCCCGGGCACCCTTGTGATACAACATCAGAGAAAACCAGCGGAAAATAAACTCACAACAAGAACCCATATATAAAATAAGCAGGCTAACCCAAAATGGCTACCTCTAATACAACAAAACTGAACAGTTACATCCTTAACAACCCAAGCTATAACAGACTACATACCTCTAAGAAAGAGTAACACTATGACGGATGTGGCCGCCATGCCCTCGAATGTACGGTAATATCTACAACACCGGGAACCATACCAAAAGACAAGCCTCCGAGAAATGGAGTTTTCAAGAGCTGAACAGCTGATCCTAAGAGTGCGGATCGCCAGTTACGACTCTCAACCTCGCAGATGAACGCAGCCTCAAGCGAGGTCAAGACAACAGTACCAAGTATGTGAAATCAAAATACCAGAATGAAATCACAATAGTCTATATAAAGGTGAGACATGCATGATAGCCAAACTACAAGACACAACATATACACACCACATCAAGTCGTGGACTCATGTCTTCTAAGTCATCACTCAAACATAACCACGGGTCTCATGCCCACAATATCAATCACGCCTGGAATTCTTCCTCATTTTCAGCCTACGGTATACAGCGCTAAGGAGTACACATGAACACTGTGTCCCACTGTGTTATAAGAACTGTGACGGCAAGTACGAAGGCATAGCTACTTCAGATCCATCCTGCATCCTCAATCGATCGGCGTACGAAAGTTTGCCACTGGGATCCCATCACTCAACAATACTAAATACTCAGATGATTGGCCGGGGCAAGTACGATAGCTCTACTAGATCCACTCAAGGCCACGTCACGATCGGCGTACGCAGTTAACCACCAGATCCGCCCCGCATCACGAAACTTTGTCCTAACACCGACCGGCAAGTACGAAGCCAACTACCGATCCACTCGCATCACGTCACGACCGGGCAAGTACGAGTGGCTAGCTACCCGATCCACTCGATCGCAGACCTCACGGAGAGCTAGTCCATGGAATAACAATATCAACAGTGAACGAACCTCATCACGGCGCGATACCCACGGACCATCCATCGAGTCAAGATGCCCAAACGAAATAACCAGATAACACTTACCATGGAAGATACCCGGGCCACCCAACGCGTCAAGATGCCCAAACATGATCGAGAATAAACACGACCGCCCTCCATCGAGACGCGCAACATAAGGATACAATACTTGTACACCAAGACTATCACAAGCAAACATAGGCAAGTTATTCACACTCAAGGTACTTTCATACTATGCCAAAAATCCTGTTCTAACCCCAAAGTATTACGATTTAACTCCTTAAAATATTCATTCCTTTCACAAAGGTCACACGATACTAATAATTCGTGAGTATCAAAAATAGAGTAACTATCATTTTAAGTAACCCAAAAACAATGTCCATACCCTCCTTTTAAATAAACCAAGACAAAGCCATGCCTTCTTTTAAAACCAACTCAAGACAATACCATGTCTTCCCTTTTAAACAAAAACACTTTTCCTTTTGAAAGTCGAGTAACAATATACTTTTCAAAATGGTTTAAGCCTCATAACTTCTTAAAAATATCAAGTTACCGTTTTAAATTCAATGATAAAACCATTCTTTCGTTTTCATAAAGTCGTTATAACTAACTTCTCATAAAGCTATTATAACACTTTACATTTTAAACCAACCAAGGACAACTATTTACATTTCCGAAATCAAGATAATTTTATTCTTTTAAAGACCAAGTACCCATTACTCACGAACGAGGTTTCACGACTTTTAACATAATTCAAGTCCTTAACATTTCATATCAAGTCACTTAACTTTAGAATCAAATCAAGGACATAAAAGAAATCAAACTTTTAACACACGCTGCCTACCGCACTATATCTTTCACAAATAATCATGCTCAAGAGAATAGGAATAATCACATACCTCTTCGGTCAATCCACTTTCTAAGTCCAATATATAAATTCCGCACGTAGTAGACGTCAACCTATAATGACCATAATACTTTTATTAACCTCTAGTTTCAACGAGAATATCCCAAGTGTAAAGTCACTAAATCTACGAAAAATCGCAACATTTCCTTTGTTTCTACATACTTTGCCACATTTTTCAAGGCCAATTCAACATCCAAACGCCTACATTTAAGGCCCAACAATCCAATCAATTAAACGGATTACACACCTAAACTCGATGTAAAATTCTGCCCCACAATGTAAAACAATTATCTTAACAAGTTTAAAGTAGTATTTTGGCTACAACATGCTTACATAACCTTCTTGTCCAATTCTTTTATATCCACACCATATTTCTTACATGCAATTTAACTAAGAGCAATATTTTCAACTACAAATTCTTTCTCCTTCACATGCAATACCAAAAACCAACAAGGGGAGAAGGAATTGTTACCTTAGAGCTTTAGCCAAATTATCCCAACAAGTTTGCTATCCTCCTTTCCAAAAACACCACAACAACAACTCTACAAGCTAGCCAACAAGCTTCCTTCTTGCCACACTTTCGCATTTTCCTCAAGCTTAAATTTTCTTGAAATTCTAGAGAGAATGAGAGCTTTTAGCTTTAGAGAGAGAGGAAATTGAAGAATGACCAAGTCTTCAAGACTTGGTCAATAAGTAGGCATGCAAAATCAGATGGGGACGCTTGTCACCCACCCATGGCCTTTTAAAAGAAAATATTTATTTTCCCGCTTTTCCGCCTACTTCGGCCGCGGGCGCAACCTCGCCGACTTAGACCATCCGGCCTGCCCTCGCAACCGCGCCATGCCCGCAACTTCAGCGCTCCTCATTATCCGCGCCGCTGCCGCGAACCGGCGCCATGCTCCGTGGCTCCCGATCAAGGCACTTCGCCCTATCACAGACCGAAATTGTAAATCCCATAACTTTTACTCGATGCCCTATCGACGAACCGCTGGTCATTGGAAACTAGACTCAACGAACTACGCAATAGACTTCAAAACACCTACAAACTCTCAAGGTAACTGACATACACCAACTCAAAGTTGACTAAAACCCGTCCAAACAATCCACAACCTATCTTTCGAAAATTTAAGTCTTACTTCCTTTCGCACGCCTCATACGCATGACCTAAACTACGGGTGTAACAAACAGGGTCGGTCAGAGCTCTAGAGCTCGCAGTCTCGTGAGATGGGGTTCCAACAATGAGGCCACATTTGCTCTCAATGCACCCAGGTGGCAGGTTCCATTCTGCGTGTCGTCCCAGACGTGCTTGTTTTTCGCGGTCGCCTGTGCCATAGGATAAGAGAGTGTCCTCACAGAGGTGGCAATCGAGGGATAGCACTCTCATCGGATCACCATGCGGTTCTTCGCCTTCAATAGCCAGTGCAGATGTTCATGCACCTACAGCGCGGCAGAGGTCATGTGGAAGTTCCCGCTTAGCGGTCCTTCAACCTCCTATATGATTTCAGGTATATCTTTGAACCATAAGAGACTTGTATGCATGATAAGGTTGTTGTATATTTAAGTGTCATGTACGGTTAATCTTGAGATTATGTATGTATGCTAGAATAAGTTTGTAAGAACTAAAAGATAATCCTTTAGGCCATAAACTGGAGTAAATAGCGATGTCGCACACTTTGATTTGTTTCTTCGCTTGGCTTATGACGATATGCAGATACATGTATTAGCCATTTATGGCATAATTAGGTTTCATTAAGTGAAAATTTATGAGGCTACCAGAAATGTTTAGATGAGTCTGAAAGAACATCTGGGACGAACGTTTCATGGGGAAGAACGTTACTCGTAATTCCGTGACATGTATACGAATGTGACGCAGAACACAAGACTTAAAAATTGAACGAAAGAAAGAATTGTTTTCCAAAGGAAAATCTTTCAACCTCTGAAGGAAAATTGTTCGTGTCACGACCACCCTGCCCGTGATCGTGCCTTACCTCGAACCCTAGCGATACAACATCGAGAAAATCAGCTGAAATAAAACTCATAAAAGATAAACAGTGAATTAAGAAAATAGGCTAACCAAAACGGTTACCTTTCTGTATATATAAATAAAAATTTGAATAGTTACATCCCTTTTACAAAACCTGCCCACAACAGTACTACAAACCTCTAAGAGTTTTATAACAACAACGACGACAAAATCTCGCCATACCCCTCAATGTATAAGAACCTACACTCGTGAATCATACCACAAGATAAGCCTCCGAGAAACGAGCTTCCCAAACATCAACCGTGATCCTATGAGCGAGGATCAACAATCATGTACTCTACCATGCAGATGAACGCAATTCAAGGAGGTCAAGATAACAGTACCAAGATGGAAATCAGAAGTACCAAATAAAATCATAACATTTTTAAAACCAATTACAAATACGCATTTAACAACCAATTTAATCGCATAGTGCCACAACATAAACAAGAGCAAAATAGATATAACGTGAATCGGTCTTTTCAGGCCGCTAACGATCAAGCAAGGCCAATCGCCATAGTATCATTACGCGAGCCTAATCTCGAACTCCCGCAACGCATGTACCACCTAGGTCCACACGAGGTATTCCTCGTGATCGGTAGCTAACCCGCGCATCATCCTCGACCTCAAGTCCACATAGTCACCGACCGCATGACGATTCTCGTGACGGCCAGAACACACCCGAGTGATCAATCTCGAACTCCCGCACCGCGATAGGTCGCACGGACCGCAAGATGTATTCCTCGATCGAGGGTGGCAAATCCTCTGATCATAACAAGTCGTGGGGTATGTGATATAATACCAAGCATAACGGGCTTATCGCTTAACAACGTAAGAACAACAAGAATAACCCCTTACACAACATCACAAGACACTAATACACGAAGATCATAACATATGTACTTATCAAACCAACAAAAAAGTATTACAAGGCTATCACAAGCCAACATAGTCAAGTTACTCACACAAAAGTCACACGATACCCGTAGTATCAAAATAGAGTAACTATCTTTTAAGTAAACCAAAACAATTTCCATACCTTCTTTTTAAACCAATCTTAAGATAAAAGCATGCCTTCCTTTTTTAAAACTATTTTAAGACAAAACCATGCCTTCCTTTAAAACAAAGACACTTTTCCTTTTTAAAGTCAAGTAGCAATATACTTTTTAAACCAAGTGTCTTACTCTTTTAAAAACAAGTAACCTATACCTTTTAAATCAAGTTACTTCTCCTTTCCCAAAATCAAGTGGTTTATAAGTCAAGTCTCTTTAATTTCAAAGTCAGGCTCTTAATCTTTAAATCATATCTATTAAGCAAACCAACCTCCAACCTTTAAATGTCAAGTTATCATTTTAAATCCAATGATAAAACCATTCTTTTGTTTTCATAAAGTCGTTATAAATAACTTCCCATAAAGCTATTATAACACTTTATGTTTTAAACCAACCAAGGACAACTATTCTTATTTTCGAAATCAAGATAACTTTATTCTTTAAAAATCCACACACACATTACTCATGAGAGAGGTTTTACAACTTTTTAACATAATTCAAGTCCTTAATATTTCATAACAAGTCACTTAACTTTGGAATCAAGTCAAGGACACAAAAGGAAAATCAAATTCCTTTAAACACACGCTGGCTC
Source organism: Przewalskia tangutica (assembly GCA_029844215.1). Lineage (NCBI taxonomy): Eukaryota > Viridiplantae > Streptophyta > Magnoliopsida > Solanales > Solanaceae > Przewalskia > Przewalskia tangutica. The sequence continues at coordinate 10,587 of JAQGDG010000303.1, read as the reverse complement.
ACCGCAATATATATATTTCACAAATATCACGCTAGAAAGGATAGGAAGAGGTTCACATACCTCGCGACGACATCGCATAAAAAGCAACACTCCAAAGCATCAGAATCGCTAGCCTTGTCCACCCTTCAAGTAGAATACGCCACTGTAGTACTTCCACCTAAAAGCCACAAAACGCCTATCAACTTCCCGATCTCTGTAGCACAATTCCAAGCACAAGGTCATTATTCTACGGAAAATTGGCAGCATTTTCCCGTAACCACATAAATCTTCTCCTCTATCAAGGCCCGCTACTCACCAACAACTCTGGGGTTACACGCCTAACCGACGCGGTACAATTCTACTCCGCAATAATACTACAAGCTTCATCAGAATACACCAATGTAAATAAAGTTCAATTCTTATCAATAATCATTCTATATATAGTATACTCAACTATACATTACAACATGTAATTTCCAATTACAATAGGGGATAAAGATCATTACTCGATAATCCCAAAATTATCCAAGATTTATGTCGATCCTCGAGCAACGCTTAGCTCCAATTCCTTATGCTCCAACCCGCCTAAGCAATCCTTAGAAGTTTCTAAACAACTTCTCTTAACACTTCATCTAAGTTATGAAGATTTTTCTAGTGGCTTTATTTGCGATTATTGGAATAAAGTAGTATTTCCTACCTAGTATCAAATAACTTGAATACTACTAGAATACTAGGCTAAGGTATTTGGGATAATAACAACACTTGAAGGATTTTTCACACGTGGGGTGTTGACGAGAACAACACAAGGAGGGAGGGAGAATTTTGCCTTTGAAACCTTAATGAGGATGAACAAAGTCTCAAACAAGGGGTATTTATAGAGAAATCAAGGGCATGACAAAGCAAGTGTAAGTGATGGGGTACACGTGGCGTGGTAGTTTGTGTCACGACCCATCTCCGGGTCTGGATCGTGCCTTACCGGCACCCAAGTAGCCATACATCGCAGTAATCAATGAATATAAAACAAGACATGAAACTTGTAAACGAGACAGCCAGATGAGAAATGTCGCTTCGGCATATATATATGTAAACATAGTTTTGCAGCTACATCCCAATCAGCATAACAGGACTACGTACTTCTAAGAAGATAATAACTATGGCGACAGGGCCCGCCATACCCCGAATGTACAAAACTATATACAACAACAGGAGATCATACCCAAAAGTCGAGCCTCCTATAAGATTGAGTTCTCGACACCAAAGCAGCAGATCCTAAGGATGGGATCTAGCACTGCCGCCCTTACCGCGTATGTAACGCAGCCAAGGAGGTCAAGATAACAGTACTCAAGTATGTGGAAATCGTAAAGTACTTAAATGAAATCAAAGCATTTAAAACCATTTGCAAATACACCGTCAATTGCACATATGCTACATCACAAACAAGAACAATAATAGGTAAATCTGTAACATGTCTTTTCAGGCCGCGAATGATCGGGCAAGCGCTAACGCCCATAGTATCACATGCTGCGGCTCAATCTCGACTTCCGCACCGCAGATAGTCACACATGCACCCGCATGCAGGTATTCTCGCGACGGGGTAGCTAACCCCTGCATTCTCCTCGACTCCCCGCACCCGCATAGTCTCAATAGACCGTATAGTCACATTGCATCGCATAGGTATCTTCGTGACGGCTAAAACACCCTAATGATCAATCTCGAACTCCGCAGCCCGCATAGTTCATAGCCGATAGACCCGCATCGGGCGCGGGTAAGTCCTCAGATAACAAGCCGCGGGTAGGTGATATAATAACAAGATAACCGACTTACCGCTTAGCAACGTAAGCACAACAAGAACGACCCTTTCACAACATCACAAAAGCAGACACTAACACACGTAGCATCATAATATGTATATTTATCAATCAATCTTACTACACCTTACAGAAATCAATACAAGGTTTTTATAAGCAAATAAGTAAACATTTCTTTTAATCTTTCTTAAGTTGTTATACCTAACTTCCCATAAAGCTAGTATAACTCTTAAGCTTTTGTTTAAAACCAACTGCTTTCTCTTCATAAAAATGATTCAAGATTCTTTGAAATGCTTCAAGATCTTTATTATTCAGCTTAAGTCAAAAGACATTGCCGTAGTTATTATTCAGCTTAAGTCGTTATCATTGCCGTAATTATTATTCAGCTTAACACTGCACGCCTACCGCATTCATATATATATTTAAAATATCATGCCAAGCAGTATAGGAAGAATCGCGATACCTTCTCGGCGTAAATCCACCGCCAAGTCGAATATGTCGCTACAAGCAGAATCGCCTATAATAGTCAAATACGCCTATCAACGCCTGTACTAGTCAGAACAGCTTCTAAGCAGCAGGTCCTCTATTCTACGTAAAATCCGGCAGCACTTCCCACCCGCCGAGCTACTCAAGCTCATCAGGAAAACAAATTCTAAGTAAGTATAGTTCAATTATTCTTCTTTAAACCCTTCATCGTGATAACAGCTCAATTCTATTCTTTAGTATCCTTCAGTATCTTATACTCAAGTCTATACTATTCTTATATGTAATATCCAATTACAATAGAAGGACAAGAGTATTTACTCGATAAGCCCAAAATTATCCAAGTTAAAAGTCGCCCCGAGCAAGGTTTAGCTCCTAATTTGTACGCTCTGATAGCTCAAGAACCCTTAGAAGTTCCCAACAACTTCTACTAAAATACTATAAGGAATCAATAGGTATTTGGAAGAAAACTATCTACCATGGGGGTGTTTGCTAGGCTAGAGGGAAGGTGTTTCGCCAAGGCTTTCTCAAGTGAGTGGGGAGGTTGACGAAACACTTCAAGAGAGGGAAGGATTTTCAAGACTTGGAGAGGATTTGTGGATGAAGAACTCTTCATCTTGGGGTATTTATAGGTCAAGAAATGGCCAACCAATGGCCAAGATGAAGCCAAGTGCTAGGCAAGTGTGTGGAGATTTAGGCAAGTGTCCTTATCCATCTACTACACAAATATCCTACCAACTCTGACTTGTTCAAAGGCACAAAAACGCGCTAATCCAGTTTTTCCCAAGTTGTTATTCAACGAGGTGACAAGGCCACCTCCCGCTGGTCCAAAATGTTTCATCTCTAAAACCGCAAAAATTATAAATGACATAGCTAATTTACCTTACGCGAAGTTTAGTAAAACGCTTCATTTAAAAAACCATTCTTTAAGTGAGTCAGGTACAAACATTTCGTCCAAAGTGCCTAACTAAGGCTAAACTTTTGACGCGACGCCCTCACATACATACTGGAAATACTGGTATAACATTCTCCTCCATAGAAACATTCGCCCCGGTCGTTCCTTCCCAAGACAGCTTAACGATAAAGTACTCACAACTTAATCAGCTTGCAGTGCCACACATGGCCACAATATAACACTTAAGCAAATACGATAATTAAAACCAAGCAAATAGAAAGTAAGTTACCCTGAGGCTGGGAATAAGGAGATACTTCGCCTCATGTCCTCCCCGCCTTCCCACGCCATCTTCTCCTAAGCTCGCTCGCCACAAGACTTTGACGGCCACGCCCTGCTCCGCGATACGCCTAACCGGACGATCGACTATCGCCATGGAATCTCTCATACGATAACCCTGGCCACCGACATCGCCAATCGGTGTACCTGATGGATCTCCGATACATCTCCTCATCATAGAAACGCGAAAACCGGATGCATCGCCCGCAGATCGGACGGGCAGATTCAACTCATAGGCAACCTTGCCTACCTCGCGACAACTGATACGCCCAATGTACCTTGGCCGAAGTTTCCTTTCTTCCCGAATCTCATCACACCTTCATGGGTGACACCTTCAGAAAACCCAATCATCAACCTCGAACCTGCATGCCGACGACGATGATTCGTGATATGACTTGGCCGACTGAGCCGTAAGCAACCTCTCTCGGATAAGTTTCACCTTATCCATCGTCGCCGCACCAACCGTCCTACTAATCGCACTCGCCACATCAAACCATCCTATCGGCGACCGCACTTCTCCCATACAAGCGCCTCATAAGCGCGCCATTCGACACCGAGCGGTAGCCATTATTATACGCAAACTCAACTAGAGGCAAATGATCCTCCCGCCTACCTCGGTTGATAACACAAAGCTCGCAAAGATATCCTCAAGCAGTCTCGGATAAGGCGCCGCCCGTCCGTCTGGTCAGGATGGAATGCAGATTTCCACCACCGCCCCTAAACACTTCGGAAAGACTCAGGTTAGCCAGAACCGGGCCTTCGTCGATATGATCGTAAATAGGGACTCGGCGCAATTGACGATCTTCTGATGTAAAGTTCGCATAATCTCACTAAAAGTTGTCCTCGACGGAAGAAATGGGCTGATTTCGTCACCACAACGATAACCCATATGTAATCATGTCTCTCCGAGTGCGAGGTAATCCTGCGATAAAGTCCACGCTGATCACCTCCCACTTCCATGTCGGGATCTCCATCGCTCGCGAACAAACCACCGTGCCTCTCGTGCTCTACCTTCACCGCCGACAACATCGCACCGAGCTACTTAACTCGCAACGCCTCTTCGCCATCCCACCAATACACGTATCTGGGCGTCATGGTACATCTTGGTCGACTTCGACGGATGAGTAACGCTACCGTGCTTCTCAAGAACTCGGCCGGGTCCTAAAACATCCGAACACACAACTCGCTCAAACCTTAGCACCCATCGTACCTCAAAAGGACCTTCCTCACGAAGAGCCAGATCCCGCATCGCCAAAACCGATCATCAAATTGTTGCCTTTTCACCTCTCGACGATGGAAGACTCGCAACCTCTCGAACTCGAACTCCACCGCTATCGTAATCAATCAAACGGACACCAAGGCTCGCTAATCGATGCAAATAACGAACCATGCCCTCCTCTCCGGCCGCACATCCGATAGTTACCCATCGACCTACCACTCGCGGCATCTCGCCATAACATCGCCTTCCCGTGGTACAGATGTCAACATCATAATCCTTGAGCACTCTAACCACCGCCTCGCCGTAGTTCACTCTCTCGTCAAGATATACTCGAGGCTCTGCGGTTCAGATAAATATCCACACGAACCCCATACAAATAGTGCCTCCGCATCTTCAAGGCGCGAATCACCGCCGCTAACCCAAATCACGCGGGTAGTTCATCTCGTGTTTTTCACCGCGGATGCATACGCTATAACCTTGCTCGCCAGATCAACACATCCCAACCCGATGCCCGACGATCACAATACACGACATAACCGCTCGACCTCGAAGAGTAAGAACGGGGCGGTCGCCGCCTCCTTCAAGAATCGAAACCTCGCCACAAGCATCACCATCGGAACTTAGCCGCTTTCCGAGTCACTTAGTCAATAGCGTAGATAAGCAAACTTCTACGAACCGCCGATAATAACTCGCAAGGCCCGTAAAATCATAACTCCGCTTGAGTAAGAGTTCAGCTAACTCTCGATCGCTCGATTCGCCGATCCACCCGAATACCATCACTTCACAATATGCTCAAGAAAAGCCACCGGTTAACCAAAACTCACATTTGGAAAACTTGGTGATAATCACGTCCCGAGAACTTCAAAGATACCTCAAACGCCTGTATTCCTCGCTTCGAGCGAATAAACCAAGATATCATCAATGAACACTATCACAAACGCGTCCAAAATGGTTTGAACACTCGTTCATCAAATCCATTTAATACCACGAGCATCGTCAACCTAAAAGACATGACTCAACTCATAATGCCCGCATCGTCCGGAATGCAGCCTCAGGACATCCACCTCTCGACTCGCACTGATGATAGCCCGATCGCAGATCAATTCGAGAAACATCTCTCACCGCACCGGTCGAATAAATCATCAACTCGGAAGAGGGTATTCGTTTAATGGTCACCTGTTCACCGCCAGAATCAACACATGCGCAGCGGCCCCGCCCTTCTTTTCTTCATGAACACACGGCCTCCCTGCGGAGAAACATCAGTTCGGATGAAGCCCTTATCCAAAGAAATCTTCTCACCGGTCTCAACTCTCTCAACTCGGCAAAGCCATTCAGATGGCTAATGGAAATAGCCGAGTGTCCGCAAAGACATCAATACAAAACTCTATCTCCCTCGTGAGGGATACTGCAGAGGTCGCCTGAAACACGCCCGGAACTTCTCGACTACCGGAATCGATCAAAACTGCAATCGCAAACTCAAAGATCAAACACCCGAACGAGATGGTAGATGTACCTTCTTCGCACCATCTTCCTAGCTCGAGGTAGGAAATAAACCTACCCTCTACGATACAAATGCTCTCTCCCACTCAACAACCGCCTCTTAGGAAAATGGAACTGCATTCACTTTCTATGCAGCCTATATTGGCATAGCAGAAGCTAACCAATCCATACCCACGATCACGCCGAATCACCATGTCCAACTCTATCAAGTCGCTGGTCTCGACGATCGATAAAGTCATCGGACAAGCTCTATAGACCCGCCGAGCTACCATCGAATCACCCATCGGGCAGTATTTACCTCGAAAGAGTCTACGGACTCGTGCTCTATCCCTATCCTACTAGCAACAAGGGAGATATATAGACAGAGAGAACCCTGATCTATCAAGGCATACACATCATAACTGAGATCGATAGCGTACTGTGGATCACATCGTGAGCCTCTCGTCCTACCTACCGAATCGACCGCTGGGCCTCGTACCGCCTTGCTCTTCTTCAAATTCGGTTGTCTTACGGGAGGCATAATCACATAAAAGTGGAATACGCTAGAGGGTCCAACATATAATACAAATTTAAGGCACGATCTCAGAGTGAGAAGAATGGAAACCAATCCTAAATATCCTATAGCCTCATGATTATTGGTGCTGCACAACACAATCGATAATCAAGACTTACTAGATACGGCCTCAGACACTTTCCGAGATTAATCGCTTCGATACCACTTTTGTCACGCTCATTCTGGCTCCGGATCGTGCCTTACCCGCACCAAGAGCTATACATCGAGTAATCATGGAATATAAAAACAAAGATACGTAAACAATGTAAAATGAGACACGCTTTACGTGAGAAAATGCCGCTCGCATATATATACGTAAACATAGTTTTTATAGCTATATCACAACCGCATAATAGACGCACTCCTAAGAAGATAATAACTATGGCGGACACAGTGTTCCGCCATACCCCGAATGACAAAACTATATACAACAACAGTGAGATCATACCCAAAGCGTCGAGCTCCGAGAAGATGGAGCTCCTCGACACCAAAGCAAAGAGATCTCTAAGGATGGATCTAGCACTGCTGCCCTTACCATGGGCTGTATGTAACGCAAATTCTCAAGGAGTGTCAAGATAACATGGTGTACCAAGTATGCTGGAAAATCAGAAAAAGTACTTAAATGAAATCAAAGCACGAAACTATTTGCAAATACAATCCGCTTCAATTGCACATAGTGCCACATCACAAACAAGAACAATAATAGTGGAAATCAGAATGTGCCCTTTCTAGGCCGCTAATGATCGGGCAAGCGCCAATCGCCCATAGTATCACATGCTGCAGTTTAATCCTCGACTTCCTCACCGCATAAAATGTCACACACCGCACCCACGCAAGTGATGCAGGTATTCTCGTGACGGGGCGTAAATGCTAACCTCTGCTATTCTCTCGACTCGCAAGAAATCGCATAGTCTGCATCAGACCTTATAGTCACAATTGTATCAGATTGGGTATCCTCAGACGGCAAGTTAAACACACACCCTAATGATCAACTCTGAATCTCCCGCAGCCTCCCGCATAGTCCTCACTGCATCGCATAGGCCGATAGACCGCATTCGCAAGTGCGGCAAGCTCCTGCAGATAACAAAGCAATGGGGCAGGTGATATAATAATAAAGACAACCGACTTACTACATATAACAAGTAGCTAACAGTCGCAGTTAATGACCCTTTCACAACATCATCAAGAGCACACTAACACTTACGTAAAGATCATAATATGTCTATTTATCAATCACCTTACTACACCTACGTAAAATCAATGCAAGGTTTTTATAAGAAATAAGGCAAACAGCCTTCTTTTATCTTCTGTAAGTCATTATACCTAACTTCCCACAAAGTAGTGGCAACTCTCTTAAGCTTGCTTCTAAAACCAATCGCTTTCTCTTCTCAAGTAAAAAATGTATTCAAAGAGATTCTTTCGAAATGCTTCTAAGATCTTTATTATCTAGCGCAGCTAAGCCAAAAGATATTACTGGCCGTGAAAGTTAGTTATTCGTGCTGGTCCGCGCATATTGCACGTAATTATTATTCGCTTAACACTGCGGGACGCCTCACCACATTATATATATATTTAAATATCACGCTACAGAGTATAGAAGTAATCACATACCTTCTCGGCGAAAACCACTCTACCAAGTCGAATATATCATACGCGCAGAGAATCAGCCTATAATAGTCAAATACGCCTATCAACGCCTGCTGTACTAGTCTCAGAAATGTAGCTTCTAAGTAGAGGTCCTCTATTCTGGCCGAAATCTAAGTACTTCCCTACCCAGCCGAGCTACTAAGTCTATCAGGAAAACAATCCCAAGCGTAAGTATAGTTCAATTATTCTTCTTTTAAACCCTTCTACCGTGATAACACCAATAATCTTATTCTTTAGTATCCTTCAGCTGTGATCTTATACTCAAGTCTATACTATTCTTATGCTTTAATATCCAATCATGGGTCAATAATGGACAAACAGTATTTACCCCGATAAGCCCAAAATTATCCAATGAAAGTCGCTGCGAAAAAGGCCTAGCTCCAATTCAGTACGCCCGATAGCTCCAAGAAACCCCGTTGGCTCACCAACATTTACTAAAATACTAATTATGGCGGAATCATTGCGGCTAGGTATTCAAGCACAACTATCTACCAAGCGTGCGGGTGTTTCGCCATGTGTACAGAGTGGGAAGTTGTTTCCGCCAAGGCTTTCTCTCAAGGGAGTGGGGAGGTTGGACTAAAACACACTTTCAAGAGAGGTAAAGTTGATTTAAGACTGAGAAAGGATTCAGTGATTTCTAAGAACTCCTTCATCTGGGCTGGGCATTATAAAAGTTAATAAACGCCAACCAAATGCCAAGATGAAGCATGGTTGCATAGGCAAGTTTAAGGTGGGGAGATTTGTGCAAGTGTCCTTATCCATCTACTGGCACAAATATCCTATCAACTCCTTGATTCTGTGCAAAGTGCAATAAAAACGCCAATCCAAGTTTTTCCCGTCGTTTATCGCTCAACGGCGGTGACAAGTGTCACACCTCCCGGCTGGGTCCAAATATCATCTCTCAAAAATCCGCAAAAATTATAAACGACATAGCCTAAAATTTACCCTACGCGAAGTTTAGCAAAACGCTTCATTAAAAAACGCATCCATCTTAAGCGTAGTCAGGCAAGACAAACATACTCTGGCCCAAAAGTTCCAATCTGGCAAACTTTTGTACGCACGCCTCAGCGTTATATACTTTGAAATACTTGTATAATACTTACAATCAATTGTTCATCATTAAAATGGGACAAGTGGTCAGCTTACTGGCTATTCCCAAAAAAAAATGTCCAAGCCATGCCGTCCCCTAATTTTCTGGGCCTTAACGAGCCGCTACATTATGCCACGAGTTCTCTACTGGCCCAAAATATTTCGCTTTCCTAAAATATCCAGAATGCCAAAAAAATCCAAAATAAATGCTGCACCACTAAAACTACATAAATTTTTCCCGGGCCCTAATACTTTGACTAATTCCGAAACAAAATTCCATAATTTTCAATATCCCAAAGTCCTAATACCAATTGAATCCACCCCAATAACTAACCTTTTTCCTTCACAAAACCGGAAATTTTTCCGCCGTAAAAAACTCACACATTTTTCTTCCCTTTCCACTTCAGGTCGTGAGCTTCTCGCGACGCACGCCCCTCATACTAATACTGAACTACTGGTGCAACAGTCATTAACGAGAATCAATTTTCAAATTTTTTTATTCGGAAAGACCGCTGAATTTAATTAACTATGGAATTTTATTTTCGCAGTTGGATACGCTGGCCCACCCGAGAAATTTCCACGCTTTTAGGGGCACCACTATAGGTTTCCGATATTTTGACTCAATTGGCGAAATTTCTGGAACGAAGACATGGGACTGTAAAACGGAGCGATGCACACGGTCAGCCTCCATATGCTTAATACGCTGAATGAATATAAGAGAATTGACTAAGTCAATAAACAAGTAAGCTTTGACATTACTCAATTTTGCTATAATCGACCCAACTTATAGCCACACATTTGTTTTCGATCTCACCCCTTGGTTGTATTATATAATTCACACTTGCTAAAGGGGCAAGACTAATGACAAAATCCAACAACACCTTAAAAAAATCATTTTCTTGTTCTTGAAGAGGAACTCTCACAAGGTACTCCAAAATCCACAAAATTTTTGCACCTTGCTTTCATAATTCAAAATACTTTAAACCTAAGATCCTGAAGAGGTATTCTACTGATATCCTAACACATTGTGTATCCCTTAAAACTATGTTTCACGCTAGTCAAATACGAAAACCTAAGG